>QEOT01123052.1:3471-44653 GCA_003123785.1 Pterocarya stenoptera | reverse complement strand
TTTTTTTTTTTTTGTCATGGTTATGTTTGGGGGCAAAGATGAGAAATCTCATCTCTATCTCATCTCATATCATCATTACATCTTTTTCAAACCTAACCTAGAGTGTGTGGTATTTTTCATAGGGTTTGGGAGAATTATTCTTATTTAATTATTAACAAATCTTATTTAAATTTATTATCTTTGATCACATTTATTAATATAATTTATTTTTAAATCTCATTTTTACTTAAGGAATCAAGATATTTTAAAATTATTGTTCGAATATTAGAGTTTTTTTTTTTTTTTTTTTGAGGTACAATGAACTTCATTAAACTTGAGGAAACTAGGAAATTTGCATACATTCTGGACTAAGAACCAAATTAATAACATCTAAATCAAGCTCTAGAGATGCTTTTGCAAGATTGTGAGCAAACTCATTGCCACATCTAACTTTTCTTTAGTAAAGAGAGGGCCCTCTCGATTGTTACACCATGTAAATTTGGTCCTTTGGTAGCCCAAGTCACTCAAACCACAAGAGCCCATAGTTTCTCTAAAGCTTTCCATCTATTGGTTAGGCCTTCTAACTGATCCTTGCTTCTCATGTTGGAACAACAGTTCATTAAAATCCCCAATACAGAGCCACGCTCTATCATCTTGAGGCTTTAACATCCTCAACAATTGCCAACTTCCTTCTCTTTTAGTAGTTATAGGATGATCATAGAATCATGTTATCAACAAGGCTTCATTATCCTCTTATATCTTCAGAGAAATTGAAATATGGTGCTAGGAATAGGATTCTAACAGAACCTCATCAATGCTATGCCATAAGAAAGCAAGCCCCCCCACTAAGACCTCTACTACCTACCATAAAACTACAATCAAAACCTACTAAGTTCTAATTGCCTCCACTTTCTCTCTTCCACACTTAGTTTTTATTAAGAAAACTACTTTGGGCCACTTAGACTTTACCCACATGTGAAGTTCCGTAACTCTATGGGGGTTTCCAAACCCTCTATAGTTCCAACTAAGGCCTATCATTGTTGTTGGTGGGGCTGCAAAGCAGCCTTCACCAACTCAGGGTCATAATTGTCAAGAGTCAACCCACCTTCACACTTATTCCTCTTAATTGCTTTGCCAACCTCAGCCTGTGTAAGTGTCATGTTTCTCTTAATTCATTTTTTAACTTCCACCTCATTTGCTCCCATTGAACTGCCATTTCTACCCCTTGCCCTTCTTTTCCATGTGGTTACCTTAGACTTGGTCCTTGTAATAGCACTAGACTTAACTGCAGGCACAACAATCTGATGAGGGCTAGTAAAGGTGGATATTTCAGTAATATTAGACCCCTTCCCAAATTTGGTTGGGCTCCCACGAACTCCATGTGGCACTCACCATCCTCCTTAAATATTTCAACAGGATCAGAGATGGTAATAGGTGCATCCACATCAGCTTGGCCACTTTCCATTACTCTATTATGAGAGCTCCCAACAAAGAAAGGCCTCTGCATAGATGTATCCTTACTGGTAGGCTGCATAGATTCTGACTTTATATTTTTAGGAAGTCCACTTTCCATCGTCTTCTTTGTTGCCTTTTCTAATTGCTTTACAAAAGGTAATTCTTGGATTCCAGCCTTAAATTCCTCCATCTTATCCGCCTTTCCTATTTTGACCTCATTAATGTCCCCTCCCTGTGCACTTGCATGCTTCCAGCTTTGATGGTGGTTATGGTTAGGAGCACCACCATACTTACGAGTATAAAAAATATTGGTGTTCCATAGGCTGTGCATAAAGCCAAGAACCAAACTGTTGATTCTGCATACCTTTCCCTTATTGCTCAACCCTCTATCTAGAACAACCCCTCCCCATATGAAATATCACTCCTCAAATTGCAGCCACCTTCCTCTCAATAAAGGCTTGTGAAGATCAACATCAACTTTGACTCGAAGGCATCTTCCCCATGCCAAACTATCTAATTCAGCCTCCACTCGGATAACATGGCCAATTGAAGAACCAAACTACTCCCCCACCTCTTTTGTCATTGCTAGCAGAGGTAAATTGTGTAGTTGAACCCAAAAAGGTTCAAAATTAAAGTCTAAACCAATAATGGAAAAAGACTCATGCACTTCTAATAGGGTCAATAAGTTCCTATCAAAAAACCATGGACATCCACTTAATCCTTTTCCTTATTAGTCATCCATTGAAACTCTATTAAAAAGCTTTGGTCTCCCACGTCCTGAAACCTCACCCGTCCCTCTAACCTCCATTCTTGTGACATGGTTGTCCTGAATGCTTCATTGTTAAAACATTTCTCAGACAAAACTTTTCCAATGTTACAGTGTTTCCCTCGGATCCCTCCCTCCTTAGCACCCTTAGAATGGAGGTGAAAGACAGTGCTCTCATCCTTTGACAAGTTCAATTTTCCCCATCTCTTTGCTAACTCATCTACTTCCATCCTCAATGCACCCCCACCCCACTCTAACAAAGAGAGATTTAGACTCTTGCACGAGCAAGAGTACTCCACCTTATTGTTTCTCTAGAGAGAAAAGAAGGACTTAGACGGATTGAGCAAGTTCTGATCAATATTAGAGTTTAAAGCCAGAAAAATATAGAATCGGAAGACTGAATAAGGAACTAGGAAATAATAAACTTAAAACTCTTTTTCTTTACAATTGTTTGAAGTCACTATATCAAACGAATGATAGTTAGATAAAATTGAAAATATTTCATAAAATTGTACAATTATCTTGGTTTTTTGTAAAATGAGTTGTAGATATATGTTATTGTTATTTGACTTTTACCTTGATTTTGACATGTTTGGATTAAAAAGCTATTTTATTATAGATGACCAAGTAGTTGTGAATGGATTGTCTTGGTATGGCTATGGATTTAACTAAACAAAAATACGAGACAAGTCGATCAAGATCGGTTTGATTCGTTTTTCAATTGAGTTGTTAATGAATATAAAATTATTATTTATTATTAAATAATACAACTCATATAAAATTTGGCTTGACTCTTATAAATTTAAATAATTTTGTATTTATTATATTTTACAGTACTATCTCTATATTTTCAAGGAATATTTTAAATATCACATATTCATCGTATTTCTATCTCACTTGATGGATGCCATTGCCTATCAACTTTTGACCTTTTTCTAAAGAAATAAATGATAGTACAAGGGTGATGAAAAAGTGCCACATTTTACATATTAAGATGAAATAAAAATAAAAATATAGTATGTAGCATTACTCTATTTACAATGAGAATATTTTTAATATTTAAAGAGTTTTAAGGAAATCAAATTCCTAATAATAATTATGTTACTTAAATCTTTGTAAATATAATTATTAATAGATGCATATATAAACTTCAACAATGCTACGTACAAGTGACTTTGTGGACAAAATGCATACTCTGTTGTTGACGTGGCAAAAGTCTAAGGTTGTTAAAAAAAATAAAAAAATAAAAAGACGGGAGGAAAGAACCTGTACCTACAGAGAAAGAGAACCTGCCAAAACTTCAGCAAGCACGCTAAGGGATTTCTTTTACTAAGTAGAGCTTGCGTTTTGAGTTGTGGAGTTGAAGTAAAGGCCATTTTTTGGTAGCTTTTACATATAAATGTGGTCTTCGATCTCTCCAAGCAATGCTTTTTTTCTAGCTTTTGGGAGTGGAATAGCAAAGGTCATGAAGGTCAGCAGCCATGACAGCGGAATGGTTAAGAAGAGTAGCAAGGAGGATCTAGTTTCAGGCCTTGTTTGGGTACCATGAGTACCTCAGGTACTCTCAAACACTCTCACTACTATTCTTTACTTTATTATTACTTTTTACCTACTTTTTCTACTATTTATTACTTTTCACCTATTTTTTAATATTTTATTATTACTTTTTCACTACTATTCATAAATATTCTCAAACACTTTCACTACCCAAACCAAGCCTGAAAGTATTTCAATGGCAGAAATGACAATCGATTGGAGGAGAACAAAGCCCAATTGCCCATATCCTCTCCACAACTAGCAGATTTTTTTTTTTTTTTTCCCGTTTCAATTTGTGATGAATCTGATGCAAAATACCCTAATTTTTCTCATCATTTTTTGATTTGGTATTTTGATGGTAATTATTCCTTCGGGAAAAACTGGGTATATTTTGGAATTTAAGCTCTTAATTTTCAAATCCCACCTTGCTCCCCAAAACACAATTTTCTCTTCAAAATAAGTATTCTGTTTTATTTTTTCCGTACGTGCCAGGTGGATTCGTGCACTAAAGGGTCCACAAAATCAACTGCCTATGGAGTTTTCCTATAAACTTTGCGAAGATTTTAACAAAAAATGAAATTTTACTTGTTAAAAGTTGTAGATAAAGTCATAAAATACAATATAAACGATCTATTTTATTAAAACAAAATCATTTATGATCAATTTCGAACTTACTCAAATATTAAATGAGCCGTGCAAAACTAAACTTAATAAAAAGTTTGAGATTGATTCAGTTCAAATAAAAGTTAATGAAGAATAATATTAGAAGTGTACGAGTCATGTACTCTATAATTAAAATAAATAAATAAAGTCTACTATTAGTTTTTATTTTTATTTTTATGTAGATTCTAAATTTTTCAACTTTTTTTTAAAAAAAGTGTTAGCTTTTCAGTCTCGTGAATTTATCCGCTCAAAGTTACCACTAGTACAATTGCATTTTATTTTCATTTTCTTTCAAATATTTTTCAAACATCCTTAGCATTTAAGAAAAAAATACATAACTTAATTAATAATCAATTTTTTAACCATTAAATAAAAAAATTATAATTAAAAACTTTAAGATAGCAAATTCATTGGGCCCAATATCGTTTTCCTTAAAATAAAAATATATGCAAAATTTACACATCTTAAAATTATTTCACATAAATAAACTTGACCGCCAACTTCTATTTGAATTCTAAGTGTTTACCATTTACATCCTAGGTATGGCTTCCTAATTTTTTATGAGGGATGCTACTCATTATTAGGGGTGTAACTGGTCAGCTTTGGTTTGGTTTTGAATAAAATTTAGGATCGAATTGACATGTATCGATTTTGTATTTTCAAGAACCGATTTCGTACTGGTTACCCTTCTAAATCGATACTTTTAGATCAGTCCGATTTTAATATATTATATACTATATTATATAACATATATTGTAGTATATTACAGTACATAATACTATAATGATAATATATTATAGTATATTATAATATATATTATAATTATATTATAGACTGTAGTGATATATTATATTATAGACTATAGTGATATATTATATTATAAACTATGATGATATATTATAGTATATTATAATATATAGTAATATAATATTAATATAACTATTAATAGGCACTATATAGTATTAGTATAACTATTAATACAATAGACTATAGTTATATAAGATTTTAAAATTTAAAATTATATAAATTAGTAATTTATCATATAATACAAAGCTATTTTATATATAATTATATATTATATATAAAAATTATATACAATATAAAAAATTATAATATATATATGAATTGGTTCGGTTCGGTCCAATCCGGTTTTAGAAAAAGAAATACCGGAATCGGACCGATTTTGACCGGTTTAAAAAAAAAATAAAACTGGTGGGTCAAACCAAACTCAGTACCGGACCAAACCCACCGGTTCGATCCGGTCTGGTCTGGTTTATTGATTTTTTTTTACACCCCTACTCATTATTCTACACTATACATTTTACATATTTTAATATTATTTTTTATTATTTTATTTTATTCTTATTAAATTAATTGAGTTGTTTTACTTATCATTCATTCATTATATATTTATTATAGGAAAAATAAAAAATAAAATAAAATAAATATGGTGTGTCATGTGTAAAAATTATAATTAGAATTATTCATTCTTTATATGGATTTTGCTATTGGAACCGATGGAATAGACCATCTATAATTTTTTTTTCTTTTTAAATATTTTTTAAATATTATTTGTAAGAAAATAAAAATTTATTAATAATTACTCTTTAACCATTAAAAAAAGTAAGTAGTTCTATACATATTTACAGTTTTACTTACCCCACTTATTTTTTGGTATATTTTTTAAATTTAAATTTTATAATTTTTAACTTATCAATTACAGACATGTAGAAAAATAAATTTTTTATAAATTTTTTTTTAAATACATTTAGTATTTTTCAAAGTTAAAAAACATATCGGTCGGTTTTATATGTATAGGCTTGTTTAGCATTTTCCTTTTTATATTATTTTGTTTTATATTTTCTTCTTTCTCCGTCCGTTCAAAAAAAAAAAAAACACATCGCAATACCATCCCCTAACCTAATTCTTATCATCGACCGAGCCCAAAGCAAACTTCGCCGCCAGAGTCCAGAAGAGGTACCTTTATTCTTCGTATCATAATATTCTCTACGTTGTCTCTCTCCCTGCAAATTATCGACGGATTCCAAACATAATTCATTAGCCCCTGTTTGGTTGCCGAGCAAATCCTAAACTTAAGGTTGAAAATCTTGTTCCTTTTATCTTTCTCGAATTATTGGGCAACCAAGCAGGTAAATTCTCAAGTTAGGTTTTCTATACCTCCTTTAGAACCCGAATTCACGTATCGGATTTGATATAATTTTTATTTTGTGCTTTGATCCTGAGCAGTTTATTCTTCGTTGTTGGTCTAGTTTAGGGTTCTGGAGGGCTTTGATTCGAAGAACGGTATCAATTGGGGCTTTGGTTTGGTGATTAACTATATCAGTGTTTTGGCGTTCTTGGTATTGAGGAGTCTTGGGTTTTTTGTGAGTTCCAGTAGGTTGTGAGCATTATAGTGTGATGGCCGACCGGAATTCCGCCGTTGTTAAGCCTATATGGATGAAGCAAGCCGAAGAGGCGAAGCTCAAGAGTGAGGCTGAGAAAGCCGCGGCTGCAAAAGCCGCTTTTGAAGCCACCTTCAAGGACGTAGAGAAAAATCGTGAAAAGGAATCGGCTTTATCGGACAGTGAATCGGAAGAATACGAGGATTTGGCGAACAAACCGATTGGGCCAGTGGACCCTTCAAAGTGTACAGCTGCTGGTACTGGCATAGCGGGCGGCACTGCATGTGCCCCATCTTCGTTTATGGTGGTAACGAAGGATGCGGATGGGAGGAAGGTGCCCAATGGGGGCGCGCAGATTAAGGTGAAGGTGTTGCCTGGAGTGGGTGTTGGAGGATCAGAGCAAGAAGGTATTGTGAAGGATATGAGTGATGGAACATATACGGTTACCTACGTGGTTCCGAAGAGGGGGAATTACATGGTGAATGTTGAGTGCAATGGGAAGCCTATCATGGGTAGCCCGTTCCCAGTATTTTTCAGTGCAGGTACTCAAGGTTCTGATTTTTCATGTCTCTAGGTGAATAATTATTTTGGATTCTGCATAATATGATTTTGTGGATTATTTTTAATGTTGTTGAGCAAAACGAACTTTTATGATTTAAATATACATTATGCATTGTTATTACCAGTTTATGAACTAGATGCACATATTTATTTATTTATCTTTTTAAGCGAGGAGCTGGTGGGTCAACAAACAATAGTTTGAAGGCAATAAATCCACTAATCACAGAAGACGGATTTTTCTTTTTGTGCGGAAGATAAAATTGAAATGCTACTTTTCGTTTTTTTGATAGGTAAAAATGTACTTGGGCAATGCTGATTTCATTCAACTTAATAAAGTTATTTTTACCTATCAAAAAACTGAAAAGTAGCATTTCAATTTTGGCCCCGTTTGGATAGTGAAAATATTTCATCTCATCTCATCTCATCTTATTATTACAATTTTTTCAAATTCTCACGCAAAATATAATAAACAATTCAACATTTTCAAATTCCAAAATAATTATAATATTAAAAAATAATATTCTAACAATATTTTATTTAATTTTTAACTTTCTTCTAAAACCATCTCATCTCATCTCACTATCCAAACCGCACCTTTATCTTCCTCACGAAAAGAAAATACCTAGTTACCTGAAAAAGAAGGATGAAAATCATGAACACTGGTTACATTTTAAGAAAATAATTGAAATGCTACTTAATAAATGGCTAAAATGCCAAAATGAGGAAAATCGATTGAGTCTTTAAGTTCCAATGATGACATTACTCTATGCTTCATTAACTACATTCCTGATATGTTTCTGACATATTTACTGTACACATACATTATTTACTAGCACCTTCTAGGTGGCTACTTTTTTAAATGATTTTTTTTTATGCAGGTGCTAGTGCTGGAGGTCTACTAGGTTTGGCCCCTGCCTCCAATTTTCCAAATATGGTTAATCAAACCATGCCCAATATGCCAAATTATTCAGGATCTGTTTCAGGGGCATTCCCAGGATTATTGGGAATGATTCCAGGCATTGTACCTGGTGCATCAGGGGGTGCTATTTTGCCTGGAATTGGTGCATCTTTGGGGGAAGTTTGTCGAGAGTACCTTAATGGTCGGTGTGCCAAAACTGACTGTAAGTTGAACCACCCACCTCACAATTTGCTAATGACTGCACTGGCTGCAACAACCACAATGGGGACTGTAAGTCAAGTTCCCATGGCACCGTCTGCAGCTGCAATGGCTGCTGCTCAAGCAATTGTTGCTGCCCAAGCCCTTCAAGCCCATGCAGCTCAGGTGCAAGCACAAGCTCAGTCCGCCAAAGAATCATCTGGTATCCTTCTTTCATGTTAACTGGTCTTGCAGATTTAAATATGACTAGTTTCTTTCATCTCATGCTGCTTCTGCTTTTACCCTAGTTTTACTTGTTTTTCTAACATTGTCATTATTTCATGTTGTTATTATTATCATTATCATTCATCATCTTCCATCCATTGAATATTTGTCTTCTTATCAGGTTCACCTGATAAAGCTGGGAAGGCTGATGCGCTGAAGAAGACACTTCAAGTTAGCAACCTTAGCCCACTACTCACAGTGGAACAACTCAAACAACTTTTCAGCTTTTGCGGCACCGTTGTTGAATGTACCATCACTGATTCAAAGCATTTTGCTTATATAGAATACTCAAAACCCGAAGAAGCAACTGCGGCTTTGGCATTGAATAATATGGATGTTGGAGGTCGCCCTTTGAATGTTGAAATGGCAAAATCTCTTCCTCCAAAGCCAGCTCTTTTGAATTCTCCACTGGCTTCATCTTCTCTGCCTCTGATGATGCAGCAAGCTGTTGCCATGCAGCAGATGCAATTCCAGCAGGCTCTGCTTATGCAACAAACTATGACTGCACAGCAGGCAGCAAACCGAGCTGCAACAATGAAGTCTGCAACAGAGTTAGCTGCGGCCAGAGCTGCAGAAATAAGTAAGAAATTAAAACCTGATGGACTTGGAGATGAGGAGAAGGAAGCAAAAAGAAAATCCAGGTGTGTTGCATTTTCCTGATTTATTTGAGAATTATGTCACTGGTTATATTTTGTATCAGTTGCGTTTGCTGTTGTCTGAATTTTAAATTGTGCAACTTATCAAGAAAAAAGAATTGTGCAACTACTCAAAGTGCTATGGCAAGTTCATGTGACGGTCATGAATTCAGTCGGCACATGAATTTCTTAAGCTTGTGATTTTCCAAACTTGGAAAACAATTGTGTTGGAATTATCACTCAAGTTTTTCAAGATGGAAGTTTTTACCAAATATGGCCTTTCGCTTTTGTGGGTTTGAGGATTATGCTCTTTGAATGAGCAGTAGGAAAGCCTGGTTTTGTGTCTTCAGATAGCAAGCATGATATTTCTGATTTGAGGTTTCCAATCTGATATTCCTCCGTATAATGGAGGAAATCTCTTTTTAATAACTTCATTTGGTCAAAAATTGATTATACATAATTGATTGCACTTTAGTTGGTGTTCTTTACGGGGTTTTGTTTTAATTGGAACTAACTTTAGTTTCAGGCAGATTTGTGAAAATGTTGCCTTGTATCATTTTGTATATTCTTTGCCTATGTCGGCAAAACCATCTTTATGGTTTTGATATATATTCCATGGTGGATATTTTCACTCCAACCTGCTAGCCAGCAACAAATTTGATCTTACCACTTTTATTGATCTATTATGTTAGTGGACTGGATTAGGGTTGATAAGTCAAATTTCTTCAGCAACTGCGTTGAGTTTGGGTAGGAGAATTGGACTGATATTTGTATGGATTGCTTTATATCCCAAACTGACTTTTTTTTTGGGGGAAGACCGGTATTTAAATAATTTTTTTGTTATGGGTAATATGGTTGTTTAATGGTATTTTGGATGTGCTAATGAATGAAGATTACTGGTCAAAAAGGGAAAAAATGAATGAAGTGAAGGATTGGGTTTGTAAATGAAATTTCTGTGTCTATGATTGAGATTATGACTTTTAAGAGTTCTTAAATAGTAATTATTGATACTTGTCTTGATAGTATTAGTATTCCGTGTTGCCTACTTCATCTGGACTTCTGTTTATTTCACGATTGTAGTAGAGTTGTTTGAACGGATTATAGCTTCAGAGGAACTAATCAAGCTAAAAATGTAATGGCTTCTTTGGTTTCAATTTTTTTCTTGTCATGTACAAAGTGTATAATTAATTGCAGTCCACACTTTATGGTTGATACTCAGGATTATTTATGGAGACTTATCTTTTAGAGATTGTCAAAAGCTTGTGCCTTTTATTTTTACTACAAAAAACCATAGGGTTGAGAGCTTAAATGAGGTTTAGTTGTTAACTGAATTGGTTTTTTAAGTGCTGAAAATTGAAAGGTAACAGATAAGTTGATGAGTGTTAGCTTTGAAAGGTGAACACTGAGCTAAGTCGTCAAATTCTGTTGAGCTATGGTTGAAAATGAGACTTCCAAAACTATGGACGCACACTATTCTGAGCTTCTAAATGATGACATTCACCTACAAGACGACGAACTCTAGTTTTAAACCTAATCAGGAGGGTAAGATACTTAACTACTTATTTAAGTTACCATAGATGGTTCTTATCGCCTCATTTTAAACAGGCAGCTCAATATAGAATGATGTCAGCCTCTTTGAACAGGCAGCTCTTGTTAGGTTTCTCAGTGGGACAAGAATAAATGACAAGTTGATCATTTGATTTTCTTTTGTTTGTTTATAATACACTGTTTTTTTTGTTTGGCTTTTTAGGAGCATATTCATCACTTGCACATATTTCTTTGCTTTGAAGTTGTCTCTGGGTTGAAACTCAATTTGGGCAAATCATATTAGCACGGATGGGAGCAGCAAACAACATTGGTCTTTTGGGATATGTTCTTAGGTGTCATCTCTACCCATGAAGTATTTGGATCTCTTGTTGGGAGCACCATTTAATGCAAAGTCCATTTGGGGTGGCATAATAGAAAAGACAGAATGTTACTTTGCTGGTTGGAAGTGTCTACTTATCCATAGGTGGGGGAGGCTTACTCTGATCAAGGATACCCACTCTAACCTTCCTACTTATTTTTTATATCTATTTTCTACCCCTGTTGGTGTAGTGCAATGACTTGAGAACCTTGAAAGGGATTTCGTGTGGGGAGGAGTTGACAATGAATCCAAATTCCACCTAGTCGAGTGGTTTAAGATTTGTTCACCAATTTCATCAAGTGGTCTGGGGATTAAGAATATGTTTATATTTAACAAAGCATTTTTGCGTAAATGGCTATGGTGCTATGGTATGGAGTGATAGGTTTTATTGTGGACGGTGGTGGGATTAAAATATGGTAGCATTAGCGGTAGGTGATGTTCAAGTGAGGTCGGTAAAGTCTTATGGGGTTGGTGGTGTGGAAGAACATAAGGAGATGTGGGGGGATTTGCCTCAATTTCATTAGATATGTGGTGGGTGACAGGCATGAAGATAGATTTTGGTATGATGTGTGGTGCCGGAACCAACCCTCAAATACTAGACATAATTCAATGCGCACGAGGAGTGTATTGTGTTTGCATAAATTTGCATAGATTGTTAAAATGATACACAACATGATAGTTCTCTTAGTCAGATGGATGCAATGCTTTACTCTAATATGATCACTCAGTTGGACCTATTCACCCCCTGTTGGTCTAGTTCCATTAGATTCACAAATTTTTCACTAATAGAAGAATACAAATAGAAAAACTTTTCTTGACATCAGACTTTGATTACTTGGATCAACTTCTATGACTAGAACACATCACCATCTTTGAAGATAAGTATGGTATGATTATATATTTTTACAGGCATTTTGATTGTTAAAAGACGTTGAACTAATTACACTTCAATTTTCAGATCACCATCAATCTCTCGCCCGAAGTCAAGGTCCAAGTCAAAGTCACCAGCCAATTTTCAACGAAGGCGCAGGTCTCGTTCTTACTCACCTCCATCCCGCCACCCAAGGGATCATAGATCCAGATCGCCAGTAAGATCTCGCCATTATTCCAGCTATGAAAATGAACGGCGGTCCCATAGAGACATTCGGGATGGTGGTGACAGAACTAGAACGCGAGATTTAGGAAGATCACGTCGGGATTCAGAAAGATCAGATCATCATTCATCTTCTCTAAGGAGAAACAGGAGGAGTGTGAGCCCTCTAACGAGAAAATCATACCGAGCTGACTCGGTCTCACCAAAACGTTATCAAGAAAGTTCACTGCATAGAGCAAGGAAATCATCTCGTGCTCGTTCAAGATCCCCAAGTCATCACAGAGGAGGTAGGTCATCTCCAAGAATTGATGATGAAAACAAATCAAGACACAGAAAACGCTCTAGGTCAAAATCGGTTGAAGGCAAGCATCAGTCTGATGACAAAATAGATGAGTCCCGAGATGAAAAATCAAAGCATAATGACCGAAGGCGGTCCAGGTCAGTATCTCCTGAAGGCAAGCATCATAGAAGCAGCAGGTCATCTCCAACTCCAAGAATTTTGGGGGAAAATAAATTCAGACATAGAGGGAGGTCCAGGTCAAAGTCTTTAGAAGGTAAGCCCCACTCCAACGAGAAATCCAACGAATCCAGGGATAAACCAAAACATAGTGATAGAAGGCGGTCTAGATCAAAGTCTCTGGAACGCAAGCGCTACACTGAGGGGAAAGTAGATGAAATAAGGGAAGAAAAATCTAGACATCGTGATAGAAGGCGGTCCAGATCAAGATCTGTGGAAGGAAAGCGGCACTCCAAGGAGAAAGCAGATGAAAGCAGGGACAGAAAATCAAAGCATCGTGATAGAAGACGGTCAAGGTCGGTCTCCGTGGAGGCTAGGCATCATAGAGGAGGTAGGTCATCTCCAAAAGATTTAGATGGTAGAAAACTAAAACGCAGAAGGCATTCTAGGTCAAATTCTGCTGAAAGGAAGCATCACTCCTATGATAGAACAGATGAGAGTAGAGCTGAAAAGTCAAAGCAGCGTGAGAGATCACGGTCCAGATCAATATCAGCAGAACACAAGAATAATAGAGGTGGTAGTTTGTCCCCAATAAGCTTGGTGGAACATAAAACAAAAGACACAACGCAATCTACCCCAGAATCTGGTGAAGGGAACCTTCATTCCTGTGATGGAAGGGATGAAAACTGTGATGAAAATTTGAAGCATCATGAACATGCAGAAAAGGAACCAGATACCATTTTGAAGGATTTGACAAGCATGAATGATAATGGTCTGTTAATTTCAGCACTTGAGAATCGTAACTTGAAGGAAGCAATGAAAACTAGGGCAGTGGAAGGTGACCAGGATCTCGAAAACACTCATTTGACAAATGTTAGCAGTGAAGATGGTTCATTTTTTCGAGGTTGTAAAATCCCCTTGGTTGCTGAGGAGCTAATGGAAAATGGAGCATCCGATATTGAGCATCCAGAGCTAGGTACAGCTAGCAATTGCAATAAACATGAAGAAACGTTTATTTTTCAGTGTTAATGATAAATAAAATTAGCTCAAAATCTTTTCTTGTTTACAGGAATGGGAGATCAAAATAATTGTGAGAAGTCAATTCGTGTTGAAAATAGTGACAAAACTTGCTTAAGCCAGGATCACGTTGGAGATGAATCAGAGTTCATGATTGGAGGCAGGTCTTCAATTTCCCAGATGCTGAAGGTTCAACAGAGAAGCTCCATCTCACCTGAGGAAGATATGTTTTCAAGTGATGCCAGTGCAGAAGATAAACACTGATGCTAAAAGTCTAACTGGAGGATGTGGTTGCTTTTAATTTGAGACTTTTTATGCTGAGGGATGGGTGCATTTTCTCGGATAAAAGCTCAGTGCTTAGTGTTTCTTTTGGTGCCTGGAATTTTCTGCTGGCTGTTGGTTCTTCATAAATGCACTTTCTGTGTTTGTTTATTCCTTGCAGGTCTTGTGGGATACTGGAATTACAGTGCTGAAGCTGGTCTTGCTGTGGTTTAAATATTTCAAGAAGTGTCATGGTTTCATCCACAATCGGCCATGTGATGTTTGTAGCAAGCTTCTTTTACTACTTGATGTATGTTGGACTATCATTTCCATGACTGCATACTGAATTTATCAATTAAATTGTTTATGAAGGGATTATTGTCACTATGCAAATATCAGTGTTTGTCCTATATTAATTTTTCTCTTCTAGGAAGTCAGAATCCGGACCCTAATGAAGTTTTACACTATATATAGGGAGCATTTGTATTGCTATGGGGTCTAAATAAGTTGTTACATGACTTTTTATGTACTTGGTCTGTTTTCCAACGCATTCCCTTGACTCAAGCAGTCAAGCTTGCCTTTTAGGTTTACATTTTCTTTGGTAATCTCTGTTTGTTGACTGCCTTTTTTTTGTGAACATTAGTCTTTGATGCGGTTGACAATAGATTCCACTTTCATATACATTTCATTGTGTGGTGGGACTGTAATCATTCAGAGCTCCTTTTTTTTTTTTTTTCCTTTTTTTCCCTTTTTTCCCTTTTGTGGGTTAGGATTGTATCCTGAAAAATGCAGGTATTCATGGTGATTTTTCATTGGAGCTTTCTGATATTCAATTTGGCAGGGTTGATTTTCTCTGATATAAATAAAGGTATGCTATCATCACCAATTTAGTATGTTCTATGGTGGTGAGCTTTTGTCATTAAAGCTTCCATCCAAGTTTTGAAAGTATTTCAGAGTGTTAATTAATATAGTATGGCATAAACGATCTTTATCTGATACTGTGCCAATGCTTTTTATCAATATATATTATAGACTTGGTGTCTTACTCCTTTCCCCCATCTTTCTCCTCTTTTTTTCCCTTTTTTTTTTTCTTTTGTCTTCCTTACCAAGAAATTTTCTTGGTTAGGTAAAGGTACTGTTAAGGTCCAGTGAAACCAGATGTTGCTGGGATGAATTGCATCAAAATTCCAGTGTGTTGAGTATGATCAGATTTCCTGACTCAATTTACACATTACTTAAACTTATGGTGAAATGCGAGTGTTGATTTTTATCAGGTAATTTTCCATGAAACTGTTGGGTTGAGTTTTGTTCCTTTGAAAGCATAAAAAATAATTGTGGAAGCTTGTGTTTGTGCATGTGGTTATTTTATATGGATTATAACTGTTCCCTGCAGCGACTTAAACTGGTTGGACCATTGGAATTTTTCTGCTTGACCTTTTACCATACAAGTAAATCCAAATTCTATGTTCTAATGAATATTTGTGCATGCATTTACTTGTTGGAACCAAAAATTTAGGATTGGTATATTTTTTTATTGTTAAACAAGATTTTATCAAGGATGGGTAATTTTTCATGGCTTTACTATCATTTTGACTTCGTTTCTGGACTTCATTCGGGATGTGTTGGGGAGGGGGGCATGAGTGGATTTTAGCGCAAGTGTCTTCTTCAACGTCTCTTGCACTGAGTTCCTGTCTTAGTAGTTTTTTCTGTCATGCGCAATCAACTCTGCATGTGCTCTTATCGACCAGAAAACCATGAGAAATAGTTTTTGGGACAAAAAGGTGGATTTATATATTTATTTCCAACTCCCTGTTTACAATTGGAACTAACTTTTGGTTGATGTAGTCGGTGCCTGAAACCAGCCCTGTGACCCTCTCTTCTCTGTACCTTTACCCCCCCAATTTTGTTTTTAGGGTAAGCTATGGATATAGGATGGTTGAGAGCTGCATACTGTGGGGCTCTTACGTGAAGTGGATGTGAAAAAGTTACATTTTCCTGAGCTTCCTAGTTCTCATCTTTTGCCCGCTTGTTTCATTTCATTCTCTGCTCTTATATAATCATACATACTTTCCATGGTATTGGGGGTATTGCTACGAGAAAACAAGCATTAAGCTAAGGGGATTTAGCATCGACTACCTGCTTTAATCTTGTTTATTTACTTTGTACTTGATTATTCTTTTTCCGTGCCTAACTAGGTTTGTAAATAGGATTGCAGGTGGTTGGTCTATTTTGTGAAATTTTAAGTTCTTACCATAGTTGTATGCTTTTACGTTACAATTCGATTTTTTTTTTTTAATTTTTAATTCAGAACTTGCAAAACACATCTTATAAGTGTGGATCAACTCTTTTAGAGTTCCTAGTTTATCAATTTATTTATTTTTATAGGTAAGTTCCTAGGTTATCCATGAGATGAATCTGGTTAAATCCATACCGTTGCAAGAATATTTGAAATTAAAATCCAATGTGCTAAAAATATGATGAATATTTGTATTTTCAAAACAATAAGGTGCTAATTTGACAAAATCCCCACTCTTGAATTTGAAAGCAAATTCAAATTATTATCATATTAATAATATACCTTTTTAGTCTGATCTGAAGTGATTTACCTTTTTAGTGGGACCCCAACATGAAAGAAAACAAATGACCTTTTTAGTGGGACTGGCTTTCTAACAAAGACTTCCACAATTTGGACTTGTACGGTTGTACCATCATTACTAGTTTACTCGTAAGGATTAAGAAAATGAAATGGAGAAAAAGATGGAAAGATGGATTAATCTGTGATGCAAGATCAAACCCAAGCCATCAGTCAGTGATCCAACGTCTCAAACTCGAATCTCTTGATAAAGAAAAAATAAAGCAAAGTTAAATCAGAGGTGAAGATAATCTTGCCAATTAGCATCATCAGTTGGGAATATTTTTCTCGGGAAAGAGTTTTACAAATCTCTCTCTCTCTCTCTCATTTGGAGTGTGGAGAATCCTGCCACATCATTTTGTGACAATATATATAAATACATAGGATAATTGGACTCAAAAAGCTCGAGATTGATGTTATGCCTCGTTAATATCTAGAAACGAAGAATATTTATAGCAAGTAATTCGTATTCCCAGGTCAATAGCTATAATTTAGATAGTGTTCAACATTGACTAATTCCTATATATAAATACTGTGCTACATTTGTACAAAGTTGGTGGAATAAACTAAGGAGACCAGATGATGACAGAAGTTACACCACCTACCCATCATGCCTTCTTCTTCTTCTTATCTCAATTCTACCCGTATGTTGGTTTCTCTGCAAACAATCATTTCGGGGTATTTCATTTCATAGTTATCCCTCTAGTCACTGTCAAATTATTATTATTATTATTATTATTATTATTATTTTAAAGAATGGGCTCTTCATAAATAGTCATTTGCCAAAAAAAAAAAATTAATCTATGAAAACCGGATATAATTTTATAGGAGTCTTCTTATTTTAACTTATATGTGAACTGGTCTTCGATTACATTAGGGTCACTTGGTCTAGTTTTCAGAAAACATCTCATTTCATATCATATAATTACAACATTTCTATCCAATACAAAATAAAATAAACAATTTAATTTTTTTAAATTTCAAAATAAAAATAATATTAAAAAATATATTATAACAATACTTTATTTAACTTTTTAACTTTAATATCAACTCATTTCTGAAAACAAACGAGACTAGGTGGCATAATTCTAGCTTGTTTTCCATCCGATTTCTACTTTGAAAAATTCTTTTTATCATCCTCTTAATTATTATTATTTTATTCAATCACCTCAATTAATCTCAAACCAACCTAGACCATTGAATTGAGATCTTCTCCGTTTCTTTGTTAAATAAAAAAGTTCAACATAATATTAAATGATATTTATAGTAAACCCAAGACTATAATTAAAAATTCATTAATTGAGAGTTATCTTGAGTTGCTTAATATTCGAACTGCTGCTATTATAGTTGAAGACACACAGAACATATCTTGATTGATAGGGAAATATTCTAATAATTATATATGTATATATATAAATATATATATATATATATATTTGTTTTCCATCAAAATGAAGGTCATTTTCAAGGATATTTGGGCGGATACGCTGATCATATCATATCATACCATGAACTGCTTCTGCTTGAAGATAATTAGATACAGTATCAATAATATTATTCTAATTTCATGAATATATATATTATATATAGTTTGTTTTATTATGCTTGTTTTTTCTTTCTAAATTAACATTTTTTTTTTCGGTAGGCAAGCGTCGATTTCCAATACCTCCATTGATTCTATCTTCTTTTTGTCTTCCAATTAATGCATGTCATCTCCTCCTTTCAACATTTATCAAGCCTGCCTTTTCATATTTGTGAGTCACGAAACTATAAAACTAAAATAGAAAATAATTTGTACACGTATTTCTTGCGTATTTCTTTTTAAAAAAAAATAGAACAAATTTGAGACATATATAAAAAATAAAAAAATAAAAAAATACTTTTTATTATAGATCCAACTTTATTAAAAAAAAAAAAAAAACGTGCGAGACTTGTACGCTTGTATTTACCATTACTTAATTAAAATTCATACCAATTTATGCAAACTATATATACATCTTAAATAAGACGATATTTTTTTTTTTTTTTAATGCTAAGTTGATTCTCGATGCCTTTCTTGCAAGAATTAAAAAGTTATATAAGGTATCTCACACATTTCACATGTTCCGTTTATATTAACCTAGATTAAAATTATGAGTTATAATGAGACAATAATGCTCATTGGATTTTTCATGACCAGCAAGAAAGACTATTCAAGTAATGAGAAAGACCAATAATCCTATTCTCTCTATGAGCGTCGCTTTCCAAGATTTTTGCGCATGCGCAAATAATTGAGATTAATTAATTTAATAATTGACAATTTATGCACTTGTCCGTTCAGGTAGGAATAAAATTGTCACGTGTCGAAGAGAATTTTTTTTTTTTTTTTTTATCTCAATTACGTCGACTTATGCATTAATTTATTTTAAGTGATTGATAAAAAAAAAAGTTATTTAAATTATATTACATCAACCGATAAAACTTATTATAACAAATCCAATAAAGAATATTATCATTACTCATCAATCAACATCCATGGACCATGACATTTAATAATTGAAATTATTATTTTTTTGACGTGCAAACATAGAAATTAGAGAATGAAAAATATGAAACAAACAGTAAATATTTATTAACACGTACACATGATTCTTTTTTCTTTTGTAATATAGTCTATAATTTTTTTTTTTGGTTAATGTGAAAGAAAATCAATGACACTAGCTAGTGAATATTAGTGGCTAATTATTAATTAAGTTAATTCTTAAAAGATGAAGCAAGAAATACTTGTTATCGAATTGAGTATAGTTATCTTTAAACAACTTATTTATTTCCCTTCAAAATAAAAATTTATTTATTTAATCTGAAAGGTAGCCCACCTTCCTCATTTTGGAAGAAACACTTTCTAGTACTGGCTGTCAATTCGTGTTTGTGTCGTTTCAAGTTATGAGTATTAAATTATATGGGTTAATTTGAACACGATCTGTTTAATTAAAGGAGTCAGACCATAAAACCTAACATAACCCATTTAAATAACGGATGATACGATACGACTCGTTTGAACATTTTAATAATTATATACTTGACCTGTTTAACCCGTTTCATATTAAATGGGTTGAGTTAATTTGTATATTTATTTTTGAACATAATTAATATATTTTCATATATAATTATAAAACCATTCACAATTATAATTAGATTCATGACAAAATATTTTATTATTAGTATCCAAATTAATAATATATAAGAAAATTAATATTTTCATAAAATAAAATTACATATTAACAAAAAAAAACTCTATTTTTAGATATTAAGTAATCAAATATTAATATTAATATGATATCCTTACAACAACAAAATTCATATAAAGCTAAACACTTAAAAAATTTAAAAATAGAATTTATTCATGTTATATGAGTTGACCCGCAACTAACTTTTTTATTAATCGTGTCTTATCGGATTAACTCGTTTTGACAAAAATCCATTTATATCAAATTCAAACTCGCTTATTTTGTATCATATTTGTATTGGATTCATGAATTGTATCATATATTACTACCCCTACTTCCTAGTAGCCTTATCTATTCTTATCAATCTTTTTGCAGATGTCTTAGGCTCATGAGTTGAGAGCAAAAAAAGCTAAGAATTTAGAACACATGAGAATATGTGCAAAAGAGATAATTAAAGCTTGGTTTAAGACTGAAACATCTAGTTGCAATGAAAATAGAATTGCTTGATACTAGAGGGAGAAAGTGGCATGAGAGGGATAGGTAGGACATGAAAATCTATGAATACATTCAACCGCTACATAATTTCATATTAAAAATAGTTTAAATATAAATTTATTTTTCGCATTTGCACCCTTAAAAATCAAATTACTCTCTGAATGTTTAATAGAGTTATGTTATATACAATCATTTTTACATACTCCTTGCACACTCCACTGATGTTATTGGTAAAAAAAGTTATTTTATATTCAAGAAAGTAACGCAGCCAATCACATCAATGGAACGTGTAAAGAATACGTAAAAGTGACTGCACATAAAATTTTTATTCTTAATAAACCCTTGGAGTTGCCACATCAACACCAATGAGAGTTCCACATTCCTCATTTGATTAAAGTTGTTTTAAAAAACAATAAATAAAATTATATTATTAAGTTTATCAATAACTTAAATTATATATGCTATTATATGTAAATATTAATTATAAGCATATAATTTACCAAAACCATAATTTTTAAATAAAAGTAGCCTCATTTTGACTCCAATTCCGACAAAGTCAGACTTATAAAGAAGGGAAACGCATAAGGAAAAATAAAATAAAGAAAATTAGTGGTGATTATTTTAATTTAATATATAAGTATTTGTTAAAATATTTAAATTAGAATAATGGAAAATTAATCTTATAGTATACTGCCTACGGAAAGTCGGCTTCTCTTCTCTTCTTTATGCATAAGTAAAAAAGCGGCTGCTAGACGAGTACTAATAAAAAAAATGAATAATATTCCAATCATATTAAAAATAAGAGTAATAATATACATAACACATTACACAATATATTACATAACAATATATTAAAATAAAGACATTTTTATAAAATGATATTATTTTTATAAGATATTTTATAAAAATATCTTCATTTTAACACATTCTTGTGCAAGGTGTTGTGTAATTTATTATGTCTAAATCATTTTCTTAAAAAATAAATAAGATAGGATTGATCGGCAAGTTCTAGAATAAAAAATGATATGTTTGCAAATTCTAAATATATAAGTTTCGCATAATCTTTTTATAAATAAATAGATTTTATTATAAAAAAAAGTATAAAATATTCACGAGACTCATATTTTTAACAAAAAAAAAAATTGTATAAAGTTTATACATTTAAAACTTATATCTAATGTTATCTAATATTACACCACTAGAATTCACTCCTATCTGTCCAATCTCATGCTTTTTCTGTTCCTGTCCTATGCGTTGTCTTCTTCTTCTAGGCATTGTGTTAACAACATTCTGGCCAAGCCTAGTCTCGACTTTCTATCCGCTTGCCGTGGCAGTGCGAGCGCGAGATCACGTCTCTTATCGGATAAGAACAACAATAATGTATTTTTTTTGTTTTTTTTGACTGAGATGAGATAAAGATTATTCGTAAATAGTAATTAAATAATTTATAAAAAATATTAAATTGATTTAAGTTGAGATATTTTATAAGATTTTAAAAAAAGAAAGAGAAAAGGTTGAATATAAATATTATAAAATTAATATAATATTTATTTTGAGATATAAAAAAATAAAATTTTTGGTATCTTTTGTTTAGAAATTTGAAAAATTTCTAATGATTAGATAATAATTAAATGAAAAAATTGAATATTTGAAATTGAAAAGTGTTTATATTTATGATGTTTAGATATTGAGATAATATAAGATTAGATGAGAGGCTCTTGCTATCCAAACCAGTTCTAAATGTAAAAAATTTGCACAAGATTTTTATAAAAAGTGGGCCCATTGAGAAAAAAAAAATCATATTTTTTCACAGTAAGACCCACTTCTTTTATAAATGTGCGAGACTTGTAAATTTAATATCATTATTCTAAGAACAATAATTGGATAAAATTAAGCTTTGGAGTTCTTCTATTCAACAACCCTACACTATACACCTACTAATATTAGTTTGTATTTTATATTTTATATTTTTTCTCTAAGCAAGTGTGTGATATAGGACTGTTGAGTATAATTAATGTTGATTAGGTGGAGGTATGTTATCGCTTCCATGTAGAATTCTTTTATATTATATATTCCATTTAGGTTGATTAGGCAGATTTTAATTGAATGGGTGGAATCGATTTTTGTGTTTTGTTTTTTAATTGTTCATCGAATCGCTTAATCGGTCCCTTTTATTCGATCCAAATTGATTTCAAAATTGTATTTGATAAATGGAATTTTATATTTCTGATACGAAAATATGATAGAACTAAATATATGTTATCTTTTTTATTATTGTATTCAATAAGAATGACAAAAATATTGAAGAGTTAAAAACATAGTGTTATTTATTTTCTTTGATTGGACGTGAAAAGATGAAGATATGAAGGAGTTATTTATTTATTTATTAAATTTGTGGTTGTGTATCAAATACTATTATTGTGAGATATTTATATGAGAATATTACATACTTATTGAAACTATTTAAATTCATATAATATTCTTATTTTTTCAATTTTTTATTTTTGAAACCAAACAGTTCATCATTTTATTGATATAAAAAATCAGAGACAAATCTCAATACAAAAGTCTTTCCTTCTCAGCAATAGACAAAAGCTGAACTAGTACTTCTTCAATCCAATAGGATTCTTCATCTTGTTGTATAGCTCTCTTAGCCAATTCATGTGCAACACTATTTCCTTCTCTGTGAATGAAGTCAATACTCCAATCTGATCTACAAGATAAGCATTCTTTTAATTCTGCAACCTGTTGTCCCAGCCAACTAGTCAACTCAGTGTTTCCTTGCAATGCCTTTACCACCATTAGTGCATCCGCTTCAAATATTACTCTATGTATGTTGAGAGTATTAGCAGTTTCCATAACCTTCCATAATGCCTGTATTTCAGCTAACTCAGCATGGCCCACAAAACGTCTAGCTACACATAAAGATAGCATAACCTCCCCTTCATGATTCCTTGCTACCACCCCTATCCCCATTATCTTCTCTTTGATACTGATAGTAGCATCAAATTTCATTTTTATAAAACTCTCTATTGGTGGCCTCCACTTAACTACACTTCTTTATGCTGCAACTTCTTCCTTGTGCACTAAATCATCAAACACAGAATCCTGAAAAGTCTCCACAACCAGAATTGATTTGTGAATAACCAAACCAGGTCCATCAAGTTTGTCTTTAAAAGTGAACTTGTTTCTTCTTTTCCATATACCTGCCAAGATCACAACCACCTCTTCTAATTTATGTTGGCTAAGTTTTTACTGCATCGTTTCCCATAAATGAAAAAATTACCCCCTTCACAACTCCATTTTTGTAATCCACTTCTACCTTCAGCCCATATATCTCTTGTTGCTGGGCAGGACCACAGAACATGCATAATAGTTTCTTCTTTAACACCACATATTGGACAAGTTGCTTCTTTTGCTATCTTATTCTTAAACATATTCATTTTAGTAGGGAGTATTGAGTTTAAAGCCTTCCATAAAAGCTGTTTAATATGACCAGGATTATGTAGATTCCACAACCCTTTCCATAACAGTCTTTCTTTTTGTTTATTCAAGCTTTCTCCCTCAATTTCCCCCTTTAGACTTTTTCATATAATAAGCACTTATCACTAAGAAATTTCCATTTTTTGTAAACCTCTACATTGCCTTATCCGCACTCCCAAATCTGCTCAAAGGAATTCCACATATCTATATTACTTCATCTTTTTAAAACATTTCCTCAACTGGTTATTATTACAACGTTTAAGATCCCTAAAAATTAACTCCTTTACTTTAGCATTCTCTGACAACTTCCTAATAGGTGACCTTATCTTGGTAGCTGCTGTAGAGGGTAACCACTTATCATATCAGATTGAAATCTGTTTCCCATTTCCTATCTACCAGGCTAATCCATCTTTAATTAACTCTTGAACCCTATCAAGCTTCTCCACATATATGAAGGATTAGACCCCAGCTGTGCCTTAGTAAATTGAGTCTCCTTGAAGTATTTTTCTTTAAGAATCTTTGCCACAAGTGACGTTGGATCCTGTTGTAATTTCCATATCTGTTTAGCCAACATTGGTTTGTTAAAGGCTCCAATATCTCTAAACCCCATGCCACCATTCCCTTTAATATCTATCATCTTCTCCCACTTCCTCCAATAAAGGCCCTCCCTTCCCCTTTATTTTTACACCATAACTTAGCTATAATAGCATTAATCTCATTGCGAAGCTTACCAGGTAGCATAAACACATTTATTGTATAAGTAGGCACTGATTGAAGCATAACTTTAGTTAATACCTCTTTCCCAGCAGTAGACATGGAGCAATTCTTCCAACTACTCACCATTCTTCAAATTCTCTCTATAATTACCTTAAACGTATTGTATTTAGGCGGATCTAATATAGTTGGCAGGCCTAAATACCTACCATAATCACCGCAAACCACTGTCCCAGCCTCTTCTAGAATTTTTTTTTTTTTTTGACGTCTCTTTTAGTATTTGAATTTAACAATATTGAGATTTTTTGTCTATTCAAAACTTGGCCAGAAGCTTTCTCATACACCCCTAACACCTTCTGAATTTGCTTCCAATCCTCACTTCTTGCTTTACTAAAAATGACACAGTCATCTGTAAAAAGCAGATGACTAACTCTTGTCCCCCCCTTCATTGCTACCACACCACTCAACTGACCAGTTTGCTCAGCATTACTTAGTAAAGCACTTAAACCCTCTGCACAAAGAATAAAGAGATAAGGAGATAATGAATCTCCTTGTCTCAATCCACTCTTAGGTTGAAACACTCCCCCGGCCTACCATTAACCATCATTGCATATGAGTAAATGGTGAGCAATTTGATTACTTTCTTTGGACACATATTGTACTCTCCATGATGATTTGTCCATTAGATCCAACACAAGTCATAACCAATCTAATCCATTGTTCATTAAAACCAAGCCTTCTCATCATGCTTGCCAAAAATAATCCACTCAATTATGTCATAAGCCTTTGAAATGTCCAATTTAAGTGCTAAATTTCCAACATTGCCCCTTCGCCTTTTCTTTATTGAATGCAGTATTTCAAAAACTACCATCACATTATCTGTTATGGATCTACCAGACACAAATGCACTTTGATTGCTATAGATTATATGAGGTAGAACAATCTTGAGTCTATATGTTAAAGTTTTAGTAATGATCTTATATAAGACATTACATAAAGCAATAGGTCGATACTCATGAACATTAAAGCAATCAAAGTATGGTTAACATTTTCAGGCATATTACCCCCACTTAAAAAGTCAAGAATTGCTTGGCTTACCTTTCCTCCCACTGCACTCCAATGTTCTTGGTAAAAACCAGTTCCAAAACCATCTGGACCTGGTGATTTCTAAGGACTCATTTGATTGAAGGCCACCAAAATTTCTTTAGCAGTAAAAGGTGTCACGAGACCTTTATTCATATCATCTATCACTTTTCTCTTCACTGTCTGAAGACACCTTTCTAACTCCTGACCACTTGGATTTGAAGAAGAATAGATGCTGTGAAAATGATCCATAAACGCACTAGCAATAGCCTTGTCCCTTTTCTAATAACCCCCACTGCATCTTTGACTCTGCATAACTTATTATGTTTCCATGTCTGTGTAGCACATGCATGAAAAAACTTTGAATTTTTGTCCCCATGTTGATACCAATGTACCTTAGCCCTCTGTCTCCATCTCATACTTTCCTTGGCCAGTAGCAATCCTAACTCCTTTTGCAACTGCACCACTCTTTCAACATTATTTGTCCCTTCATCATCTTGTATATTTTTAAGAACTATAGTTTTATCTTTTATTTCCTTCTCAATATCAATACCCTTATATCTTATCCACTTCGAAATAGCAGACTTGCTCTTGTTAATATACCCTCCCACTTCTTTTAAGGTAATATCCCTATCTTCCCATTTCCCCCATTCCTCCTTTATTTTTTGCATGCATTATTCCTCACCTCCCCCCCAGTCATCTCATATCTAAACATTCTATAAAGATTCTTCATTCTTTCAGCTTGTTGCCCCCATAACAGAAACAATGACCTATGGTTAGAACATCTTGCTGCTAAGACTTCCATTTGGACATCTTTAAATCTATTCATCCAATCCATATTTGCCACCCCTCTATCCAATCTTTCTTTTGCGTAAGTTGCATCACAATGTCTGTTACTCAAGGTAAATTGCGACCCTTTCCACCCCAAATCAAACAACTCACATCTATCTAAAGCCATCTTGAATCTATCCATTGTACTTCATTATGAAAATTCCCCCCCGCCCCCACCCCCCACCTTCTCATTTTGATCCACAATCTCATTTAAATCTCCACAGACCATCCAAGCCAAATGATCCATTGGCTTCAAATTAAGGATTAAATCCCAAACCAGCTGCCTTTTGCTTGCATCAGGATGACCATACACCCTAGTGAAATATCAATAATCTCCTCCTCCTTGATCCTTAACCATAGTAATAATATGATGTTTTGAGTAAGACATGATTGACAAGTTAGAATCCAATCTCTAAAGCAAAACTAATCCCCCACTTCTACCAATTGGATCCACTGCCAAACAACCATCATACTTCAGTTTTCTTTTCAACTAGTCTCATTTCTTTGCTACTAACTTAGTTTCCATTAAAAAAACTAAGTCGGGTCTCTTTTCCTCCACCATCAAATGGAAATCATGAACTGCTCGAGAGCTCCCAAGCCCTTGACAGTTCCAACTTAATGTTTTTATGGCTATTGGTAGTTTTATCATTTACTACTAAACTATCCTCCTCTTTTTGTTTCTTGTTCCATACTACCATGTCCTTTTCACATTCCTCATCCACTAAAGTTCTCTTTTTCATCTCCTGTAGATCCTTATTTTCATCTCTCACACCAACCTCTTGAGCTCTTCTCTTCCAGCTTCCCCTTCCTCCCCTACCTCCACAGCCTTTCCCACCATTCTCACTAACAACAATCCTAACTACCTTGTTTTTTTTCAACTGAATTTTGAAAAATACCATCTTATTTTTTTGTTACCATTTTATCATTTTCAACTAACCCCATCTTCTCATTCGAAACTCCCCCCTCTTGTTTTCCTCTAAGCAGTTATTAGCCACATAGAGAACATTACTGCCAACCCAAACACCCTCTCCCTATTCACTCCCTATACCCACCTTATCTCTAACAACTTGAACACACTTTTCATCATGATCCAAATTTAAATTTGAATTGAAATTGAAATTGAAATTTGAAACAGACTTATATTCACTATTATCGCCATTCAATCCGCCATCCCCCAACTGCTTCTCTCCACCGCAATCTTCCATCTTCCTTCCACTATCACCGTCACCATGGCCCTTATTCTCATGATTTACTGCACCTACCTTCCTCTATGTTGGAAGCTGGTCAATATTACCAGGAAACCTCTTCATGTTGTTATTTTCAACTCTCAACCAAACTCCAAATTGATGTTCCTGAGTCACTCCCTTCATCAAGCAACCCCTTTTCCCCACGAATCAAGCACCCACAGTCAAAGCACAGTTTAGGCAATTTCTCGTATTTGAAAGAAATCCAAACATTATTACCTTTCACTCTAACTATTCTTCCTCTCGCTACCACTTTATTTAATGAGACTTCAATTTTAACTCATTTTAACTCTAAGATGTTTTCCCTAACCAACACCATCATCTTGCACATCTACCACCATAACTTTACCAATGGAATTATCAATCTGCTCACCACATCTTCTATTCATATAGACTAATGGCAAATTGTGAAATTGTACCCAAAAGACTTCTTTGTCAAAAGGAATTTTACATAGTGGAGAAAGCCCATCAAATTCCTTAAGCGCGAAAAGGCTACTGTCAAATAGTCAAGGCCTTCCTTCCATGTCTCTCATCTTATCAGCACGAGTAGCAAATGTAACAGTGAACACATTTGACCCACACTCATTAAATTCTGTTGGCTTACTAATTCTCCAGATTTTTGCCTCAATTACGTCTTTTCCAATAACTCTGTCCATCCACAGCTTACCCATCACACTTCAACCACCTTTCAACTTCGCTTCGTCTAGCCCTTCCTCATCCAAAACTAACACAGACGCCTCCTCCTCAATTGACTTCAGGTTCTCCCACTTTCTCTCGAGGGCCTCCATTAGAAACCCAACAATCACCCTTAACAAAACTCAATACACGCAAGAGACTTTCTTAAAACTCCACCTCTATTTCTTTGAGAGAACTAGAGAAGAGACTTTTCACTCTTGAATCCTGATCGAGCATATCATAAATGTTGTTTTATTTTATATAATATTCTTATTGAAATTGGTTAATAAGTTCATATTTTAAACTCTTTTTATACATGATATTAAATACTTGAATTGCATTATATATGATTTTTAATATTATAAATTAACGATAAAACACTCAATTCAAAATTATCATGGATCACCCGATTCAATTTATTGAATTACTCGATTCATTAACTCAATCATTTATCGATTTGATGATTCCAAACTTTATGATTTTTTGGGGCCTCGAATA
The DNA here is from genome assembly GCA_003123785.1 of Pterocarya stenoptera. Taxonomy (NCBI): domain Eukaryota; kingdom Viridiplantae; phylum Streptophyta; class Magnoliopsida; order Fagales; family Juglandaceae; genus Pterocarya; species Pterocarya stenoptera. The sequence goes on along the minus strand of QEOT01123052.1, from coordinate 15,680 downwards.
ATAGTAGAACAATATGGAAACAACACTTATTTTTGGGTTAATATCACCCTAACCAATATCATTGGAATATGATATGAAAAATGAAAAATTTATAATTATTTTACCACTCTAATTTTTGTTTTATCACTCTACTTAAAATGAAGAGTAACTATGTAAAATTAAAATTATTTATTAATGAAATGTTACAATTATATTGGCTGACTTAAAATAAATTATACAACAATTATAAAATAGTTATATGTGTATGATTATCCGATGTGAAAATAATATTCTAATTTTTTTCCCTCCTTTCTCTATCTATTCACTTCTTTGACACAAAACAGGATAACAGTCGTATTCCTATTCCTATTCTAGTTGAATCTATTCCTCTCCCTTTCTCCCCTGCCCCCACCTATGACCCCCAACTTGCACACAACTCTCCAACACAAAAAATTCAACGAAAACAAAAATAAATCTTTGAAAAAAAAAGCCAAACACAAAAAAAAGATAATAATAATAATAATAATAAATAAATAAATATCAGTGGTGAACATATGAGGAGAGAAGCTACACCCTGATTCACAAGGAACGACAACATCCCACACACACAGCGCGCGAAGCAATGCGTTGCTACGGCTTGACACCGATTCAAGGAAGCGAGTCTCGCTTCTTCCACCTCCCCACCACACGACCCATTAACATACCCAATTCGAATTCCCGGTTTTCCTTTTCCCACTCCAGTTTCTTCCCCTCCAAACTCGTATCCGCCACCTGTATGCCTCCCGTGTCGCTCAGAACAACAGCCAGGGCCGCCATCAATGATGGGCTGATGACCGAGGAGGCGGCCGCCTCCCCCGGTTTGAGCTTCTACGAGCTCTTGGGCATACCCGAGTCCGGATCCTTGGTCGACATCAAGCAGGCGTACAAGCAGCTAGCCCGGAAGTACCACCCGGACGTCTCCCCGCCCGGCCAGGCCGAGGAGTACACCAAGCGGTTTATCCGGGTCCAAGAGGCTTACGAGATCTTGTCGGATCCCGGAAGGCGAGCTCTCTATGACAGAGACTTGGCCAAAGGTCTCCACCTCGCGTTCTCGGCTCGAAGACAATACCAGAGCAACGAGGTTTGCATCTCTTCTCTGTCTCTGTCTGTGTCTCTTTTTGCGATTATTTTAATTTTTCTTTAGATGGTTGGGTTTGGGGTTCAGTTCACTGAATTCACTTCTTTCAATTATTTATATTGCCATCTTGATCATTTGTGTTTCTTTTCAATTTTTGTACGGATTTATTATGGGCGTTGGAGTTTTGGGAAATTTCGGATAATGTTGATTTCAGTATGCATATAATTTACTCATCATTGTTTATAAATTCCTCAGCCGTGTCTTAAAGAATTTGTCTTGTTCCCTGCTATCTCTTTGTTGCACCATTAAGTTGGGCAAATCAGGGTTTCAAATATTAAAAAAGAAGAAAAAACCATGGATGGCTCTGCATCCTTCTCTCTGATATCTTTGTTATTGGTATGCCTGATCAGAAGAAATGTAGGACTTCTGACTCTTGTTGGTTAATCCGAAAAATATTGTTTTTTTTTAACAAGATAATCACCAGACTTTGTTGGACTAAACATTAAAAAATATTATTCAATTCACATCTCTTGGGATTTGGTTCTCAAGAATACTTCTGAGATTCTTTAATTAAGCTGTTAATTCTTAGGTTTGTCATCTTCAATATTTCTATTTCCTTTGAATCTACCAAACAAGCATTTATTTTTCGATTATGGAAAGCTACTTCCTGCATCAATCTCATGGCCATGATACTTACGGTAACTCATAGATTATGGTTAGTTGCCATTAAATTTGCGAGCTTTCAGTTCTTTTTACCGTTCTGTTTTCTTAGTTGGTACTGGAAAGGAAAAGGGGTTCCATCTTCCCTGTATTCTGTAGGCTCTTGTCATTTTCTCTCTTGCTCTTGTTTGTTACTAAGAACTCGTGTTTGGAAAATTAGTTCTTGGTCTTTCCGACTCTTGTTTTTACTTTATTACCAATATTCAAATCAATTTTCCTTGATGATCAGGTTATGGAAGAGAGAGGTGAGTGGAAGAACCGTTGGCAAGCTCAGCTATCGGGGCTAAAGAGGAGAAGCATGAACAAGGATGCTGGTGAAAATTTGTCCTGGGGAGCTCGAATGCGCCGGCGAAGGGATGAGTTAGCGAATCAATTATAAGTAGTTTTTTTCATGTAATTTCAATGTAAATATAACTTCCTACCTTATAGAACATGGTTAATGTTGAAGGGGATATAACTTAGCATTGGGAAAAGATTTCCAATAGAACTTTAAAATAGAAAATTTTAAAAGTTTTCTCCTTGACCATGTGAACCAAATATATTGTACATAAAATAAGACTTCACATACTTGCCATAATCAACTGTCTTTGTGTATGGTGCTTAATTTTCTCCCTTTTCCTTTAAAACCTCCCTTTGTTGTGTATTTCCTGGGTTGAATTCTTCTCTTACATTGTTTAATTAACCACATTTACAGTGATTTTGAGAACTATTTACATGGGATATTCCATTCAATACAGAATCATTCCCCAGTATTATTATATTCCTCTACCTTTTCTAATCTTACCCGGCACATCAGCTACAAGGTTGCCTAATTCAATAGCCTGGCTCAAGTTGTCGTGTTAATAATAGAAGCAGTTATAAGCTATGCATATGTACATGGAAACTTTTTCTTTTTGTTCACAAAATACATGTCCTGAACTAGAAGGTTAACAGGATCCATCATCAGCTCCATCCACGTTGGAGGAGGCTCAATACTTCCAATTTGATTTACATGGCCAAAGTTTGACGACAATGGCAAGCCTTTGATTAATGGATCTCCCCTTAATGCTGCAAAATTGCTTGCCCTCCATCTTTACTGGGGAACAAAGGACAAAACAATTGGGTTTATGATAAGAGAAATGTTTTAGTTACAAAGAAATTCTATAAAAGTAAACTTACAAACTGATACAGTTTGATACAATACATTAGATTGTAAAGTAGATTTAACCTATAGTATGAAACTATATCAATTTGTGAATTTACTTTTATAAGATCTCTTTGTAGCTGTAGCACTTCTCCTGTGATAAATAACATCTTATTTGTCATGACAATTTAGCAATTAGGGGTTAACAACTGATCCCTCAATCTGGATTGAGGTTCAAATAGCTTATCAAATTGAGGGGTTTTTGTTAGGTGTTGTTCCCACTTGACCATACTTGGGTTGGTAATTTTTTATATGATATGCCACTCCCGAGATTAGTCGGGATACTATTTCCAAACACTCATGTTAATAAAAAAAGATTATACGATATGCAAATGATAAAAACACAACATGAAATCATGCAATACTGATAATGTTAATTGGATTATGGTCAATTAAATAGGAATTTGAATTGATTTAGGCCTCGTTTGACTACACAGATGAGATAAAAGTTAAATAAAATATTGTTAGAATATAATTTTTTAATATAATTTTTGTTTTAAGATTTGAAAATTTTGAATTGATTATTATATTTTTTATAAAAATTTAAAAAAGTTGTAATGATGATATGAGATAATGAGATAAGATAATTTGAATTGTGTAATCAAACCAATCCTTAATTTGTAGTCATGTTATTTTTAGATCAATCGGAGTAACATTCAGTTTACCCAATTGATTGTTTGTTTTATACATCATTTCCATAACACAACATTGGTTGATTGTCACCATGATCATAGTAGATATAGACTTTAAAATCTCTTCATGAAGATATTTATGATTGCTTTAACTTAAATATCAAATGAAACACAAAATATCTCGGCATTTACATGAAACTCAGTTGAAATGACGTACGTGATGTCAAATAAAACAGGTCTCGTCCTTTTTTACGAAGGAAAATGCTAGTTAATTTCTTTAATGTTATCGTTCAAAATTACTAATTGAGTATTTTAATTTTTTATTTAGTAATTAAGAAATTAATTATTAGTAAAGTTATATATATTTTTTAATGATTAAAAATGTTTAAAAAAATATTGAAAAGAAAATAGAACAAAATAGAACAACAAATTTGAACTAGCAGTACACCTAGCGGTAAATGCTAGACGACCCTCTAACTAGGGGTGACAATATGTAATACGACCTGTGAACTCAACATAAACATGATACGAAATTAGTGGATTTGAGTTTTGATCTTAACGGATTTGGATCAAAATGGTTTGATTTGTTAAGACACGATTTATAAGCGATTCAATAACGGGTCAACTTGCTTAACATGAAATCAATCCATTTTGACCCATTTAAAATTTATTTCAAAAATTTATTTTATTATTGTTAAGTTGTAATATTGTTGATATTTCTCAGTATGTTTATGTTTTATTATTTTTGTTATTGAGATTGTAATTTTAGACCTATGCTCATATTTGTTATTGTATGGTTTGTAATATTGGTTTTATTATATGTTAAAATTTGAAAAATATTTATATATTTTTCTTAAGATATTATAGTTATTAATAAATATAGATTTTAACTTTTTATGTAAAATTATGTTAATTAGGTTAAATAACTTATGCATTTTAGTTTAACTCATTTATATAAAACAAATAGATTTAAATGAGTCATGTCATATTAATATATTTTTAATTAATTATTAAATAAATCAAAACGAATGACACGATATAATCCATTATCTAAATAAATTAGTTTAGGATTTAAGAATTTGATACTTTAATTTAATAGATAATACCGGCTATTAATAAATCGCTGCTAATGGTCATAGGTGGCGAAATATCATTTTTTTTCCAGGGAAATTAATCGCTGGGAAAGGGGATTCCCCTTGTAGTGACAACATTCTCCAAAAACAAGATTTGCCACCCTACCACTGTCCTTCTAGGAAAATAAGTACAATTGGCTCAAACATTGCCGGAGAGAAACTTGGTAGCTTGTCGGTAGGCATTCGAATAGAATTAGTTCCTTGTTGGGGTGGTGTCTCTGTCAGAGAACAGCTGCACTCAAAACACTTTTTAGCTCTACCTTATTATTGTGGGCGATCGTCTCGTCTCCATCATACATGTAAACAGATTGGCAATGAGCTTTGACTCCGATTCTTGAGAGCTGTCTGTCTCTGACATTTTTCTACCTATTGCAGTACTTCTTTTTTGACAATTTATGAAAGATATTTCTTTGTAGGGCTATGCAAGCTGGATGAGGAATGTCCCAATATTGATGGCTTAAAGCACTAATAGTGGCAATTTAGTTAAATTTTAGTCAAAATTTAGCTAGATTTTATAAAAATCCACTAGTCAAATTTGACCAGTCTCTTGGACTAACTAAATATTATTTTTATTATAAACAATTGTCTTTCTGTTGCTTGTTGTTCCTCTTGTATAAAAATATTACAGAAAAAATATATCCGTTATGAATATATGACCTTTGAAAAGATATATTAGTTGAAAGAATATGATTGTTGTAAAAAAAAAGACCATTAGAAAACTATATCCGTTAAGAATAATATGAACGTTAGAAAATTAATGTATACTTTTTTAATAATAAATAAATATTTAAATTATAATTATAATTAAAATAAATAAAAAGGTCAAAATCATATATTTGAAGAGTCTATTATTTAAAGTTGTTGAAAAATAATTAGTTAAATTTATAAAAATAAATTCTTTAATCAAAATTTGACCAAACTTTATAGAGTCAACTATTAATACTCTTAGTAGAGGTTGAAGAATACAATTATTTTTAAATTATTTATAAATTATAAATTATTAGTATTATTTATTTATAAATTAATTTTTTATTATTATAAATAATCAGAAATATTCTTTAACATTCTAATGTCCCTTTCTTTTTCAATGTTCTAGTCTTGTAAAAAAGTTTGAGATCTTTTACTGTTGTAATCTTGTCTTTGCGTTCCTGCCGATCCATATGTGTCCTGTCAAAATAATTGTTTTGCTGACTGTGATGATTATCTGTTCCCTTGCTCGAGTGTTGACAGTCCTGCGATTTTGGCAGAATTCGAGATAAGGTGGGTGTGGCTGTGCTTGTTTGGGATTGGCTCCCAAGAGAGGCTTTTGCATGGTTTTAGGTAAGGGTAATACCATTGGCAATCGGTTCACTGCTCATTTACCACTTATATTATATTTAAGTTTTTTTTATTTTTTTAATCATCTTTTTAATATTCTTAATTATTAAAAAAATATATAATTTTATTAATAGTCACTTCTTTAACTATTAAATAAAATAAAAAATTAATAACAAAATTAAATACAAAAAGTAATAATCCTATCATTTTCTTTTTAACTTAAAGTCCATATATCCCAACTAACCCAATGCATGGCAAAATCAAAATGTAATAACATTCCTGTAAGTGATAAGCCCATATATATGCTGTTAGCTTCAAAAGCTGGTCTCAAGGAAACGAAAAACAAACTGGCCCATTTGGGCTCGAAAGTTCAAAATTCTTAAAAGACTACAGTGCTTAAAATTCTACTTAGCATCCGGTCCAACTAATCTACACAGCACACCTAATGCGGAGAACCCGGTTCAGGGATAAACTCGAGTTCCACTTAGCAGAACTCATCTAGATTTTATATAAAAACGTGTATAAACTAACTTACATACTAAAATGAAAAATCATCTGTTAGTTTTTATTATATAGAACAAGATTTTTAAAAAGATCATTACAAAAATGACAATAAATGAATATTATTACAATGAAAGCTTTTAAAATATTTGTAAGATTAGAAATATTCTCTTATTGCTGTTTTATCAAATCTTCCCCTATACCAGCTTCTGATGTATGCTTGTGATGTGCAGATTCTCGAGGCCCCTTCATTGCCACTTCCAAAGAAGATCCCTCCAAAGTTGCCAGAGTTTAAAGTAAGTGCTTTTATATATGAAACCATGTGCATGAAGCACTTTTATTCATCCATCCACTTTAAAGATAGATTTCTTTTATCCTTAGCAAAGCTTTACTTAAATCCCTCTTTGATCCCTACTAGATGCCATGATTCTGTTATGGCATTGTGTAGTTAGACAATTGTGTAATTTTTTTTTTAGGTATTGCTTTACTTAAATCCCTTTGTAAGAGGTTTCAATAATATATATTTTTTATTATTTTGTAAAATTCTATTTCCGAGGATCTTTGATTGCCAAAAATAGTTTTTCTACTCGTAAATATTTTTTGCGGTGACAAAAATGGCCGCAAAAAAGTACTTGCAACCATATGTAACCATGGTTTGTATAGTTTTTCCAGCTTGACAAATAACTTTTTGTGACAACAAATATCTTCAAAAATGTACATGAGATTTGCGACCAAAACTATATCGCTGCAATATATATATATATACCTTTTGTGGCACTTCTTTCACGGCTACTTTGCGGCCATGAAAAATGGACAAAAATACAATTTGCTGGGAAATTGGCTATTTTGCAGCGATATAGAGTGTCGCAAATAGTTGATTTTATTGTAGTGAGCTTTGATGTGTAAGTTTGAGTTTTCATTACCTGCTTTCCAAACAAAAGTTTAACGTCTTATAGAGATCAGAAACAATTGGAGCTAATAGAATCCGCAATCAAGTAAATATCTACTGAAAGGATACAGTGGTGGACCTATGTTAACCTTAGGGCCGAGGGCCATAACCCCTCCAAAGTTTTTTGAAAATTTAAAATACCCTTAAGATTTTATTTATAATTCTATAAATATAGAAAATAACTTCCTCTAAAAAATTTATAATCCCTATATGCTCACCAAAATCTTCTATAATCTCAATATACCTAGAAATACTGCTCTCAACTTTTTTTCTATTACCAAAAAATTTTGTATAATTTTTATATATTATGTATTTTCAAGGATGTGGCCTCACCAAAATTAAATTAAAATTAAGTTTAGTAGAAATAATAAACTTATTAATTTGGATTCCAAAAATTTTTATTATACAATTTTAGGCTTCTTAATATGGATTCCAAAGTGAAAATATAAAAAAAAAAATCATTTAAAGTTGATGATCTAGATATATGAAAAATAGTTGAGACGGTGACGGCGTGTTACGGAAAGAGAGTGAGAGAGAGGGTAGATCTAAAGAGAGAGAGAGAGAGAGACAAAGATGAGAGTGAGAATATAAGGGAGTTGAGAGTGAGAGTCGGAGGGAGGGAGTTTTAGGATCATAAACAAAAATGCGTCATTTTGTTATATCTAAATATATATATATATGTGTGCACGCGCGCATTCGGATAGGGAGAATGAGGGTCGGGATTGGACTCAGCCTACCACTTGTTAGAAAGGATGTGAGCGAGTGGCCTTCTAGAGGAAGGAGGATTCGTAAATATAAGAGGCGAGGCGGACAAAGGTGGGATAGCGGTTTGTGGGCCCTATTGCCCACCCCTAAATATAAATAGATATATATTTTTTATTTTGTTGTTTTGTAATTGATAAATAATATTTACAGTCGTGAAGTGTGTAAGTACTGTATAATCTCTTAAAAAAATGAGTAAATATAAAATTTATATTAAAAAAATTAATTTTTTAATAAAAAATTTTATCTTTTTTTCAAAACGAATATACAAGAATTATCCATTTACAACATACATAGGATTACTCTTTATAATTGAGTGGGCGGGTTTGCTAGCTTTTTTCGTACAGTACTTATAATCGATTGGAAAAATGGTCGGTCCATGCATGCATGCAGGATCCTAATGGTCATGAGTAGGTTGCTCCTTTCTTTATGAGCTTAATTAATTTCCAACATTGTCAGTTTATATTCTTCCTGTCTTTTCACCGTTGTATGTCTTTTCTAATTCTATTTTCAGGCTAATCGCGAGGGAAAATGAAGCTTCCACCTAAGCTTTCTATGGGTGGTGTACTGATTTTGTGTGTGTGTTTTATAATAAAGATTTATGTTTATTTATATTTTAGTACTGTATTTTTTATTTTTTTATAAAAAAAATATTTAAAAAAATGTTTAAAAACAATTAATTACATTATCGTACCAAATTTAGTACGATTATCGTCGCCTCTGACGGTCAGAGTCTGACCCCACTCTAACACGAAAGGAAAAAAATTCATATATATAAAAATATATTAAAAAAAAAAGTTATTTTCTGCAAAACAAAAAAAACAGTAATATATACACAATATAATGGATAATAATATTATAAAATTAGAATATTTTTCTAAAATAGTACAACAATGAAACCCATAGCAGAGTACCATGCTACGCTGCCGCATGATGGTCGTGACCGCCAGACATTTTGTCTTTTTTATTTTTAAATATTTTTTAAACATTTTTTTTAAATATACAAATTTATTATAAATATTAAAAAAACTAAAATATAAAATAAAATATAACAACGGCAGTCAAATCCAGAACAAACCTAGCAGAGCAGGCAGAGTAACATGTTCTCCCCGGGTCATTGAAAACAGTACCCTTAGGTCAGGTCATGGCCTCCAACTTGTCCTAGACCCTTTTTAGCCAGCTCTGTTTTCAGCTCCGGCACTAGATTTTCCGGAAAGATTATCGTCACCATCCTTCCTCCGCCACCATTGGCCTGACCAGACCCTTCTGGCCTCGCCGGGAGCACAAAGACTGCTCCTTCGTCTCCAACGCCATGGACAGTACAATACACAAGATCTGGTTTATATCCATTCAACTCGAACCCATACAAATCAGCTTCTTCCAAGTCCACAAACGTTAAGTTTGCTCCATACACAATGAAATCTGAAACCCCATCATCCCTCTCCACCACTTCTTCCATCCCAATTCTTTCATCCACAGCTTCATTAACCAGCAACGTTACCAATCTTTTTGGGTCCGTCTCCGTTACAGACAAGTCTAGGGTAACTGTGCTTATAATTTGGGTGTTAGTAACAACCCCTTTGGTCGGTTTTCTTGGATCACTTTTGCAGATTGTCACTGTTCTGGCTTGAGCAGTCTCTTCTCCTAATTTTACTTTGGCTATGCATTTCCATATAATGGCACAAATAGATTCAAAGATTGGAACTTGGTCACTTCGGTTTCGGCCAGAGATTTCTGAGTGCAAGGTAGCTAACTGGCTAGCAGTTATATGGAATGAAAATGTTTCCATTCTGCAGTTATTGGAAACTATCCAGTGGTCTCCGACCGGGTCGACCCATTTAAGGGAAAGTGGTTCATCGTGAACTGGCGGAGGGGTTTTGGATCTCTCGTGATCATGTGTGTTTGATTTATACTGCAAGTTGGATGGCTTGTTAGAGCCAAGTCTGGCCATGATTTGGCCCCATCTGTTCATGAAATTTGCAGCTGAGAATACATCTCCCAGGATATGGGCCCAGCTCAGGCCGACTGATATCCCTCCACATTTGAAACGGGTAAACTGCATTTAGTGAAAAGGAAAAATAAAATAGAAATTTAACAAAATAACCTAAAAATACTGACTACTGCACTGCAGCTAATTTCTTACCATACTTAATATTTTATCTCTAATAATACCGGATATAGTTTTTGAGTGGGCAAGAATCGCACTAAAAAAATAAATTTTTAATATAGATATTAAATTTATTTATTTTTTTCAAAAAAAATTTACGAGACTTAGGATCCGTTTGTTTACACAAAACCGCTATCTCATCTCATCTCAATTATTACAATTTTTTCAAATTTCAACATAAAAATAATACTAAAAAATATATTCTACTAATATTTTATTTAACTACTATTCAAAACATCTTATCTCATCTCATCTCATCTGTGTATCCAAGCGGGGCAAGATTGTAGATATCATTTATCTTTTATCTTTTCTCCTGCTTGTCACATTTGAATATGAATTTTTAGTGAATATCATGTGTAAAATATAGATTCTAAAAAATAAGTAATCCCTTTTTTTAACAAAGTACAACTTTATAAAATGAAAATGCTATTTGTACTTACATAAAAGTGTTGACATGTCAATTAGTGATATGCTCAAAATTATGAATATAAAATATAAAATTTGAATTTAAAAGAAAAAATAATAAAACTGATCTAATTGTATGTAAAATTATAAATAAAATTGTAAGTACATGCAACCCTACTTATAAATGATTAATATGCCGTGGATGAACTTGTAGTAAGTCATATATTATATAAATGACCTGAAATTAGGTTTGCACGTCCAAAATTAATACATAGCATGAGCAATATTACTCCAATAACAGTACGAAGATATATATAACTTCATTTTGCGACCGTTCTCACCACCGAAAGTGCTTTAAATGCACCTTGTTCCCATCAGTAAATTAAGGTTCAATTTTGGGTGATCATGACCGGTCAACTAAACAAACTCCGTCTGCAAAATATCATGGAGAATTATGTATTGTTCTTCGTTTGTCTTTCTAAACCAATTCCTATAATTTTAGAGATCTAAAAGAAAAAAAACAGAGAAAAACAGCGACCAATAATCGATTATGTGCATGAAAAAACTATCATCGATTAATGACTGGCCTGTATGAGAACTGGGGGAGAGAGTGTTAGTTCAGGCCCAATGACTTGTTGGGACACAAGCAACTTCTGCAGATCAGAGTAGAAACCCTTCATCTCTAGACACTCATCAATGGTCATGTCACAGCGTGCTTCGATGAATCTAGCGCCACAGTCATTGCATTTTATGTACGGCCTCCCGGACTCCGATCGCCGGAGGCGGCCAGATGTGTAGTAGAAGTCACAGCAGCATTCGAATATGGCTTCTTTAAAGCGCGGCAGGGTTAAACCCTGGGCTGCCTTGCTGCTAAAGAAGTACACCATTTTGACATAGTGCAACTTCATGGCTATGTCCATCCCACTTAGGTCATGAACCACGTCCGAACCGGTCGCTCTTCCAGGCCCGACCGAGGTAAGCTTGATGCCATAAACCAAGTCTTGATCTACTTTGGTAAATACCATGGTTGGTTCTGTACGTGATCAGAGAAAGAGATCAAGTAGGGTTTGGTACTGTCTTAGCCGTAGCTGCTAGATGACAGCATGAGCTAGCAATGCAGATATGATGGGAGAATATCAGGTGCATATGGGGTTTTCTTATAATGATCAGTACGTAGGACTAGAATTTATGGGTTCTGCATAGGTGTAATTATGTGATTGGTTAGTCTGCAATTGCATTATTGTAGCAGTTTGATCGGTGCCCTATTTGATTGCATTAAATACCATGCATGCAGCTAGCTGGGACTTTCTATCTATCTATCTATATATATATATATATATATAT
>QEOT01123051.1:29130-44629 GCA_003123785.1 Pterocarya stenoptera | reverse complement strand
TGGTTTTTTATTTTCTTGGGGGTTCTGGTTTTTTCCTTATCTTTTTTTTATTGTGTGAATTTTGAAAGTTTTTGTGGTTTATCAGCTGGTGCAATGGTTCGATGCTGAAACTTTGAGGTTTTCGTTTAAATGAATCCGTGTAGACTCGGATTTTGGATTTTTGTTGTGTATATTTTGTCGTTGAGTTATTTGCGAGATTGCGGTTGTGTTTGATGAATTTGGGAAATACCCAATTCGTAGAGAAATTTCATCATTTTTTCTATCGATATTAGGGGAAATTATGGCAGTGCTTTTAAGCAACGATGATTATCCGCTGATCTGTTGACCGTGGATCAGACATTTGGGTTGTCTGGGCTTATTCTAAAGATATATTTCAACCAATCTTAGTTTTCGAACTGCATTTTACTTGCATTATTATCTATTTTCTTGTTCTGTTTGTTGCGAGTTGACGTTTCGTATGATCCTTTCTAGGAGGTGGATCCTAATGTGGAAAATGATGATGTGGGCAGTGCCGATGGAATGGACGGCTTGTTTTCTGAACTAGCAAATGCAATCCCTGGAATTGATGAGGCAATGAGCTTTGCAGAGATGCTGAAGTAAGAATCCCGTTCCGTCTATTTGATTGTATTGAGCCACCAAATTCATCGGATCTCTATTCCTCACTTGATTAAAGTGAATTGAGAGCTGTACGATATGTGTTTTAGTTGACTCATATGAAGCTGGTGGAGGATTCCATTTTTTCATTGAGATTAGTATATGATTGATGATCGTTCCTGGTGTTATTAAAATATCCTAGACATAGGAATAACCGACAGTTAGCCAATATACTTTTCATCTGTACCGATTACAGGAGTTGGCTGCAGGTACAAGTTTGGTAAGGTCTCCTGCGTGGAAGACATCTGTTATGTTTATCAGTTGATATACCCTTTTTTATTTTGAGTGGGGGAGGTTTGAATGCAGTAACATACAGTCTTGCGAGCTTACCTTAAATCTTGAGTGATTTAAGATAAACAGGACCAAATTATTACATGTTGCGTCAATCAATGCCAGTAAAGCACAGTATCATGATGTTGACCCTTTAATCTTTATTCATCTTATTAGTTAAAGATATATTCATGAGACCTATTACCTCCAATTTTTGTTGTAGACCATACTTCTTACTCGCCTATATCATGATGCTGAATCATAAAATCACCTTGGATGCAAACAATCTTTAGGGGCCATTGGACTAAGGGATTTTTCCCTTGAATTTCCCGAGGTGCATTTGCTGGAAACTTCTTGCCGAGGGCCTGTGCACCCCCAGGATTAATCGGGACGTTGTTCCTAGACACCCGGTGCAATAAAAAAAAATGATGCTGAACATAAAATGAGTCTTACTCAAACTTCTTTTGTAGAACTTTTTTTTTGGTTTAGTATTTGATTGGGCTTGTTTGCAGGGATTGACTTCTATTTACCATATTCAATTGTTCATAAAAAGTTTTGCATGCAAAGCAAAATGGAAATGGATGCATTAAGCATTTTCATGTGTTGCATTTGCTATGGCCTATTCATGCATATGCACCTCTTCTCTGTAGACTGCGTCATCAATTACAGCATATAATTTTGGTTTTATTTGCCTGAACTGTCATACAGATTAGTGCAAACAATGGATTATTCGGTCATAGTTTTTGACACTGCCCCAACTGGCCATACACTGCGCTTGTTGCAATTTCCATCAACCTTAGAAAAGGGTCTCACGAAAATGATGTCCTTGAAAAGTAAATTTGGCGGTATAATCAGTCAGGTATGTTCTTTGTATTATAGAGCATAGTCGTATGGTATTTGAAGGTTTAGAGGCATTTTACGGTGTCTTTTGCAACAGAAATTATCTGATATTGCAATCCATATTTCATGCATTCTTCTTGTTGCTTTAGATTTTGACACATTCTAAATCATCTCTAACTGTATCCCCTTTGATGGGTATCTTTAAGGATAGAAATATCTAAATGGTATGCTTTGAAACTATTATGGCAGATGACCCGCCTCTTTGGTGTGGATGAAGAGTTTGGCGAGGATGCAATTCTGGGAAAGCTCGAAGGCATGAAAGATGTGATTGAACAAGTTAATAAACAATTCAAAGACCCAGTAAGATTGCCCCATTCATATGTCATTTACTCCTCTCCGTTTTAATAGATTTCCAATTATTTGTATTGAATCATTTTTTATTTTATATGTAATAAGTAGTTGTATTGATAAAGAGAGGCATAGCCCAAGTACAACGGAGGTATACATATGAATATACCAACTTAAGAACTAGAAACTGTTACAAGAAAGTTTTGGAAGCTGAGACCATTTAACTCTAAAGCAATGGCCCACATAAATAAAGTCTTCCAAAAAAAATCTCCTAAAATCCTCAGAGGAACGTTCTTCATATTGAATCATATGCCAATAGTAGACATGTATAAAAGTTAGAGCCAACCTTAAGTCCTTAATATCTTAATGCTAGTTTTAAAATTTATTAGGGGTGGTGTGAACTGTAGTTACTGGAGGTTTTGGAGGGGCTGGAAGCTTATGGGGGCATTGGAAGTGTAATGAAAAAATTGTATAAAGACTAATATGAAGTTTCTTTAATTAATTTTCCCAAACTATGTACTTTCTAGTCGTGATATAATTTAAAAAAAGGCTGTACTGATAAAAAAAAAATTTAGAAGGCTTTAAATAGTTACTTTGAACTTAAAAAGCACATTGCATATGAATAACCTACATGGGTACCCATCAAGAGTGCAACCTAGTGGTTAAAGGACGGTCTTGGGATGAGCTATAGACTAAGATATCTTGGGTTCAATTCCACAGTAGGAGTTCACAGGTCTGGTTGGTGAGGTTATGTAACTGAGGTTTACCCTCAGGGTTGGATCCAAAAGGCTCTGCCTTGGTGAGGTTCCATGTCCAAAAAATCAGCTGCATAGGTAAGTTACCCCCCTTCTCACTTGAGTTTTTTTTTTTTTTAAATAATAACCACAACCTTTTTCTAAATCAAAATTAACTTTTGATACTCTTTTTTTTTAGAAGTAAGATAATTTATTGATCCTCATAATTAGGCAAAGCCCAAGTACACAGGTAGTATACAAGAGAGAAATACCTAATTACAGCCTACAAGCAAGAAAAAGAGCATAGAAGTCATTAAAATTGACCCCTTCTAAAACAATGGCCTTAGCCCAAAGTAACAAAGATTGGAAAAATAAGTCTCTAATCCTCCTAATGAGTGTTCTCTATTTTCAAAACATCGTCCATTCCTCTCATTCCGTATGCACCACATAAGACTTAGAGGCACCATCTTCCAAACAACCGCTACTTGAAGATTTCCCCGTATTCCATTCCAGCAAGCCAAAAGATCCACCACCCTCTTAGGCATCACCCAAGCAATGTCCAGCCTTACAAAGATCTCATCCCATAAAGCCTTCGCCACTTCACAGTGGAGAAGAAGATGATCTAACGTTTCACCATTCCTTTTACACATAAAGCACCCAGCCATTATGAAAATACCACTCTTCCTCAACTTATCTATGGCTAGAATTTTCCCATGAGATGCCAGCCAACCAAAAAAAGTAACTTTTAAGGGCACTTTACTTTTCCAAACGTGCTTCCAAGGGAAAACAGTAGATTAATGAGTAGCATAGCATTATATAGGATCTAACTGAAAAATTCTTGTTCCCGGGATGAATCCATAGCAGTTTGTCCTCCCCACCACACTCCAAATTCAATGCATACAAGGTGCTGAAAAAGTCAGAAATATCTCCCACTTCCCAATCTTGAACTGCTCTAATAAAAGATACATTCTACTGCACCAGGACATTCGAAAATAACTTCTGGTACTCTTTATAAGAGGTAATTGAAAGTCTCGTGGATATATAACATTGGAGGCGGGAAGAATTTGTTTGAAGCCTGGTTCCTTACTAGCCAAAAGAAACAAAAAAGTGTGGTCTCTTAATAGATTGACCCTCTTGAAAGTGCAGCTCTGCTTAAACATGATTTGCACCCCTCTGCTGCCTGCAATCACTTGCAGTAACTTTTGGGTGTGAATTAATTTGGTGGCGTGTTTGTGGATATTTCGTCCTGTGGTCATGTTCTCTTCTGGACTTCCTGTGGTAGCTGTTATGTTTAGGAAGTTAAGGTGTTGTGATAACATTAAAATTGACCATTTGGTGGTGGAAGTGGAATGTCCACCACTGTGCGAGGCTGCTGCGGCTCCAGCCAGCCAGAAGATGCCGATAGACTTGGTGGGAGGGTCTCTTTCCCAGTTGGAGGTCCATGGTCATCTCGAGGACCACCTTGACTGCATAGCAACGGGGAGTTTCAATTCTGAAGCTCAAGTTCCAGGGGCTGAGGGGATAGGGGCGGATGTGATGATGGTCCCTGAGACTCAATCACCCACTAGTAATGCTATGGTTGAATGGGAGGGAAGGAATTTATTTGGGGAGGAAGAAAAGGGGATGACTCCTAATCGGCAATGGAATTCCAGTGAAGGGGAGCCTATCCCGTTAAACTGTTTGTTACCAACTGAAATGAATGCTTCAGATTGGGTTTTTCAAAAGGTGAAGGATTTGCATCACTGGATAGGTATGGAATGTGTGGGATATGAAGAACAATTTATGGCTCTACTTACTGCAATGAAGCGGGTCATACACAGTCTAAGAAATCAGGGTCGAAAAAACAGCGGGAACTCAAGCGCCTAACTTGGTCTTTGAATTATGAAGGAAGCTCAAGTCGTGAGAGATCCAAAGGGAAGGGGCTTGCTTATTCTTTATGAAACCGAAAATTGTGTCTTGGAATGTCCGCGGGTTAAATGAGGCGAATAAGAGGCTTCGTATAAAAAATTTGCTGCGAGAATGGAGGGCGGATATAGTTTGTTTACAAGAAACGAAACTGAAAAGTGTGTCTAGAAGATTAATTAGAAGTATTTGGAGTTGCACTTATGCGGATTGGGCTTATCTAGCTTCGAATGGGGCTTCGGGTGGAATTCTAGTGATGTGGGATAAAAGAGTTGTTGAGCGAATGGAGGAGTTTGTGGGGGAGTATACTGTGGCATGCTCTTTTAAGAGAGTGGCAGATAATTTTGTGTGGGCTTTTGCAGGTTTATATGGCTCAAATGTAGACAACGATAGACGTCTCTTATGGGAGGAACTTGCTGGGCTACATAGCTGGTGGGAGCTTCCTTGGTGTATAGGAGGGGATTTTAGATTATGTTTGGAAGATGAGATGAGAATTTTGTGTTTTGTTTTAAAGTTTAAAATATTATTTTTTAGTTTTGAGATTGGAAAAAATTGAATTAAAATTTGAAAAAGTTATATTGGGATTTGAAAAAGTTGAATTATTTATTATATTTTGTATGGGGATTTGAAAAAGTGTAAAGATGAGATGAGATGAAGATGAAAATGAAAATTTTGAATGAAACATTTTTTCCAAACATAATCTTAATGTCATCAGATTTCCTAGTGAAAGATCGGGTGAGAGTAGGCTGCGCCCAGCAATGACAGAGTTCTCAGAGTGTATTTTTTATTTAAACTTGTTGGATATTCCTCTATTGGGGGGTTCTTTCACTTGGTCAAATAATCAGTCATGGCCCCGGCTTGACAGATTCCTAATCTCACCGGAGTGGGAGGTGCACTTTCCGGAAGTGTGTCAAAAAAGGCTGCCACGCCTTTGTTCGGATCATTTTCCTATACTGTTGGATTGTGGAGGCATTCAAAGCAGGCGTCGTTACTTCAAGTTTGAAAACATGTGGTTGAAAAGTGAAGGCTTTGTGGATAAGGTTAGGCAATGGTGGTCTTCGTATCAGTTCCATGGTAACCCCTCATACATCCTAGCCTGTAAGTTAAAAGCTTTGAAAAATGACCTTAAACTTTGGAATTCACAATCTTTCGGAGACATAAAGGAACGGAAAAAATTCAAGGTAGAGGAGCTGCAACAATTTGAGCAGATAATGGAGACTAGAGCCCTTTCACCGGAAGAGGTATTGTGCAAGTCAGAGTTGGCTGCAGATTTAGAAAGAATACTATCCCTAGAGGAGATTTCGTGGCCCCAGAAGTCGAGAGCTTTGTGGCTGAAAGAGGGGGATCGGAGTACTAAGTTCTTCCATAGAGTTGCTAACTCTCATAGAAGAACTAATACCATTGAAACGCTAAACATTAATGGTATGGAGTGTAAGGAGGCCACTTTGATTCGTGACCATGTGGTGGAGTTCTATGAACAACTGCTAAAAGAACGTGAGGGATGGAAGCCAAAGTTGGATGGTCTTGCTTTTGACACTATTGAGCCTCAGGAAGCATCTTGGTTGGTGAGGCCTTTTGAGGAGGAGGAAGTGTTTGGTGTAGTCATGGGTAAAGATAAAGCTCCAGACCCAGATGGTTTCTCGATGGGTTTTTTCCAATCTTGTTGGGAGGTGGTGAAACTGGACATTATGAAGGTGTTTCAGGAAATATCCTTGGTTGGAAAGTTTGAGAACTGCCTAAATGCTATTTTTATTGCGTTGATTCCAAAAAAGATTGGAACGATGGAGGTTAAGGACTTTCGACCCATTAGCCTTGTGAATGGGGTGTACAAAATTATATCCAAAGTTCTTGCTAATAGACTGGGGGCGATTTTGGGCAAGATCATTTCTAAACCACAAAATGCATTTGTCAAGGGGCGACAAATTTTGGATTTAGTTTTGATAGCGAACGAGGGCCTGGATAGCAGATTAAAGACTGGTTCCACAGGTATTATTTGTAAGTTAGATATGGAGAAGGCGTATGACCATGTAAATTGGGATTTCCTCTTGTATTTGTTGGGGAGATGCGGTTTTGGGTCTAGGTGGTGTACTTGGATTAGGTGGTGCATTTCTACAGCCAAATTCTCAGTATTGATTAATGGCTGCCCTACCAGCTTTTTTTCCAGCTCACGAGGTCTAAGGCAAGAAGATCCTTTATTCCCACTTCTCTTTGTTATCATTATGGAGGCTTTGAGTAGGATGACATCGGCGGCGGTTACGCACGGGTTTCTGACTGGATTCCAGATTGGTGATCCTAATAGGGGCACTGTTACTTTGTCTCATTTACTTTTTGCAGATGATACTTATTTTTTGTGAGGCAGACCGAACTCAGTTGAGGGCTTTGAAGGCTTTGTTATTATGCTTTGAAGCAGCGTCAGGCCTGAAAGTTAATTTTGACAAGTCAGAGTTAGTGCCAGTGGGGAATGTGAGTAATCCTAGGCAACTAGCTAGTATTCTTGGATGCAAGGTAGCCTCTCTTCCTATTACCTATTTGGGATTGTCGTTGGGGGTTACAGCGAGGGCCTCATCCATATGAGATTCAGTCATAGAGAAGATAGAAAGGAAATTGGTAGGGTGGAAAAGATTGTATTTGTCGAAAGGTGGTCGTTTAACTCTTATCAAGAGTACCCTTTCTAACTTACCTACATATTTTCTATCTTTGTTCCAATTACCTGCCGGGGTAGAGGCTCGTATTGATAAGCTGTATCGTGATTTCCTATGGGGTGGGATAGGGGATGAATTCAAATATCACCTGGTAAGTTGGAATAAGGTGTGTAGACCACTCTCGTCTGGTAGTTTGGGTTTAAAAAATCTAAGAACTTTCAATCGGGCCTTGCTTGGGAAGTGGCTACGGAGGTATAATAAGGAGACAGAAGCTCTATGGAAGCAAGTGATTGATTGTAAATACGAAAGCATGTGGGGGGGCTGGTGCACTGAAGAGGTGTACAGTGCTAGAGGTGTGGGAGTTTGGAAACACATTAAGAAGGGGTGGGGGGATTTTAGTAGCCATTTTAAATTGGTGTTGGGGAGGGGTTCTCGCATTAAGTTTTGGAGGGACATATGGTGTGGGAATGAGGCCCTAAAGGATTCTTTTCCTACAATTTTTCAGTTGGCATGCAACCAAGAAGCGTCAATAGAAGACCTAACGATTCTAATAGGGGACCAAGTGCAGTGGAACATCACATTTAGTAGAGCGGCACAAGACTGGGAAGTGGACATATTTGAGGATTTTTTCAGCCTTATTTATTCTGTGAAGCCGAGTAAACAGCAGGTTGATAGGATGTGGTGGACTCCCTCGGGTAAGGGCATTTTCTCAGTTCAATCATTTTACAAGTCCCTTTTCCGAGTAGCAAATATTTCGTTCCCATGGAAACGAATCTGGAGAAACAAGGCGCCTCCGAAAGCGATCTTCTTTACTTGGACAGCAGCGTTGGGGAAGATTCTGACTACCGACAATCTGAGGAAGCGCGGGTTAGTTATACTAGACTGGTGTTGCATGTGTAAGAGATCTGGAGAGACAGTGGATCACCTCTTGTTACATTGCGAGACTACTAGAGCCTTGTGGGTAGAAGTCTTTAGCCGAATAGAGTTAGCCTTTGTTATGCCTGCAACGGTGGTGGATCTATTGGCCAGCTGGACACTTACGAGAGGAGTTCAACAAATCAAGGCGATGTGGAATATGATTCCGATTTGTATTATGTGGTGTATATGGCAAGAGTGCAACAATCGGATTTTCGAAAATCAAGAGCGGTCTCCGGCGGAATTTAGAATGCTGTTTTTTCGTACTTTATTTCTTTGGGCCATTACTTTAGACTTTAATGGCCTGAATTTTCATGATTTTCTAGTTTCCCTTACCTCGACCTAGATAGGTCTTATCTCTTGTATACCATCTTGTGTACTTGGGCTTTGCCTATCTCTATTAATATATATTTGATTACTTATCAAAAAAAAAAAAAAATTGACCATTTTCTCTGTCATTTTGAGAGCCATAAGATTCAACTAGACATCTGGACCTGATGATTACTAGGCTGGGGTATTTTCTTGCTCAGCATCAGGGTAAAGGCCCTATGTTATTACAAGCTAGTTAAAAATTTCAAAATACAAAGATGGGTCACACTACTTTTAAATCTGCTAGAATTAAAAGCACTACGAATTGTGAGGTTGGTTGTAATTTTGTGTGACTTGCCAGCACTTCATCAATCAAGTTTGCAATTAGTTTGGATGTTTTGTAGTTATTTTTTAAGCACTAGACCTGATTTTCCGTGTTTATTGGTTTACTCAAAATCATATAGAATGTCAAAATTTTTTGTAGTTATTCTTAATGCGCTTATATTTCCCTGTTGGCAGGACTTGACAACCTTTATCTGTGTTTGCATTCCAGAGTTCCTCTCTCTTTATGAAACAGAGAGACTGGTCCAGGAACTCACCAAGTTTGAGATAGATACACACAATATTATCATTAACCAATTACTTTATGATGAAGAAGGCAAGTTTACATGTTTACTTATTTCTTTTTTCACATGGAAATAACTTTTTATCGAAAACAAAAGTCATGTATCAGTCGGCCTGTTTTCTACTTGTAGATGTAGAGTCCAAGTTACTCAAAGCTAGAATGCGGATGCAACAGAAGTACCTTGACCAGTTCTACATGTTGTATGATGACTTTCACATCACCAAGTTGCCTTTGCTGCCGCAAGAGGTAAACTACATCGTGGCAAAGTTTTTGGAATATTTAAAAGTGATGACCTAATCTGAAGTTTGTCATTCTAGATGAGGGGTAAACAAATTAATTTTAGTTGTTAGTGTTGGCCCTTTTGACAAGTCAGATATTGATTTTGTAGGTTACAGGGGTTGAAGCTCTGAAGGCATTTTCAAATAATTTTCTGTCACCATACCAACCTTCCACGAGTAAAGGCACAGTGGAGGAGTTGGAGCAAAGAGTATCCACACTGAGTCAGCAGTTGAAAGATGCTGAAGCAGAGCTAGAACGACTTAGAAAAGGAAAACAAAAGGTCTGATGATGCTGGGCTCAATGGTATTGCCTTCGTTCCTCTTTCCTTCCCTCATTCTTTCCATGTTTACAATCAGACGGCACCATCTCCCTTCTTTAGACTGCCATGGGAAGTCAGTCTTCTCATTTGACCTCTGGTTGATGTTTTCTGTCGCCCAAACTTATTTGTAATTTTTTAAGAAGAACCTTTTCAGATATGTAAGTGGCATATTTATAATTTTTTTTATTTTATTTTATTTTATTTTATTTTATTTTTTTTATGTTTCTATCGTGAAAAATTTCGATAATGGTAAATTCCCTTTTTTAATATCTGAACGCCTATATGCAGTTTGAACTGATGAGAATATAGATTACATGCCATTATTTTCTGGGTGTGATGAGAGCGTTTTTGTGGCGTTTTCTTGGGTATTTGGACCACCCTGGGAAGGTGAATTAGTTTTTGGTAGCATATAAATCTCTTTTTTCTTCATATATGGAGTTGTGCTTTAGTGAAAGACCTCACTATTTGGAGAGAATCTGGAGCTGCATTATGCGACGCCTGCTCCCCCCTCGGCCTGCTTCTTCATTGTCCCAGAAATGGAAAAGTTGACCCCATAGCAGCAGCATAAAAAAAAAAAAAAAAAGGAAGAAAGAAGGAAACGTGATGCGGCCACCTCGGTCTACCAGAGGACCTCGAGAGGTTACATATTATTTTCGCCAGTATCTCGAACTCACGAGGATACAACAAAGCTTGTAGTTGGAAGTTGTGGAAGATTAGTGAAGTTATCAATATTGAGATGAACGGACCGTTGCCAAGTTTCTTTCATTTGGCAGATGGGAACGAAAATCATCTGCCAAAGTAAATAGTCCTATGTTTTAAAAGCTGCAAAGGAGATCGCGCATGTCATTTTCCTCAGAAGAGTTCCAATGCACACCATAGAAAGTGGGCTTGGATTGCTCTTGCAGAGTAGCGTTTTACACCTATGTAATCTGCAAGTCTGTAATACCCAATTACAAGCAGTTGAAAATAGAGTAATTCTACTAACAGTCGTGAAATGCGCAAACGTCATACAGTCGCTTTGAAAAGGAGTGGGGTCCGCTATTAAAAACTTAACTTTTTTTCAAGTGGGTCCCATCTTTATTCACTTTTTATCAAAGTGACTGCACGCCGCTTGCATACTCACGACTGTATTTATCATTATATGATGCAAAAAATAATATGGCAAGATCTGCCGTGGACATTCTAAAGATAATTAAGTATTATAACTGTAAAGGATTCGCATACAGCGTTGAGATGGCCGAGTTGGTCTAAGGCGCCAGATTAAGGTTCTGGTCCGAAAGGGCGTGGGTTCAAATCCCACTCTCAACAAGTTTATTGCTATTTTATCTTTCCCTTCTTTGTAAACGTCATCCTCAACGGAGGAGAAAATAAAGAGCAGCAGCTATATCATATTATTTAAAGAAAAAAAAAAACCAGTATATCGGCCTGGGTTCACCCGTTCCATTTTTCTCAAAACTGATCAAAATTAGTCTAATTTTAATTTTTTTTTAACACTGGACTAAACTGGTTTATATATATATTTTTAAATTTTTTATATTGTATAAAATATTTTTTATATGATTCTTTATATTATATATAATTTTTATATAAAATAATTTTGTATTATATGGTAAATTACCAATTAATATAACATTAAATTTTAAAATCCTATATAAATATCTATATATTATTACTATAGTCTATAGTATTAATAGTTATACTAATCCTATAGACTACTAATACTATATCACTATATATTATAATATACTACAATATATTATCACTATATTATTATATACTATAATATATATAATATACCGGAACTAGTAAAACCAGAAATATCGGTTTAAAAGTTTAAATGGTGTGGTATCGGTTCTTCAAATCTCAAAATCGGTATATACCGATTCAATTTTAAAATATGTCCAAAACCAGACCGATTACACCCTACTCGTTCCATATTGATAATTTGCCTCTCTCATTCTAGAGGGTTAAAATTTCAACTAATTGATCAGATGGGTTGCAAAAGTTTGGTAATCGTGAGTAGAAATCGGTTAAAATCTATTTGACCAAAACCTTTAACCGAGGAAACTTGGCAAAACAAACAGCTCTTCCTCTATCCAATATCCAATATCCATCCCCCGTATCCCTACTAATCAAGGCTAACAACACATCTATAATTTAGAAGTTTTGTTACGTCACACAGATACTTTTGCTTCCTTTTGCGGAGTGCAGTTGATTTGCCGCAGGCAATTTGCATTCATGTTGGACTCCAAGACTGCCGGTTTCTATCTTTCTCATAACGAAATTAAATCGACACACAGCTCATAACAAACTACATTCATCTGGAAAATGTCGTAAATACTAGATAGCCAAAAGTTGAAGTTCATCACAGAGATGAGAAAACAGCAAAAACTTTCATCACTTTCTCATATATGCTTCAATGATGTCTAGAAGAAAAGTACAGACAGATAAATACGTTGCCGAGACCATGACAATCTCATGATAACTATTGCATTATCAAAATGAGTACACAACAAGATCATCTAGATGCTATCCACCATGCAAGGTTGAAATGAAAACCACCACATCCTTCTCTTCTAGGGTTGTATCGAGCTGTCCACTTAGCTCCCAATCACAATCATTCACAAGGACCAGAACACCAGGTCTCCTGAAAGAAAACAGTGCCACTAGATGTTTAAGAAGGATAGAACGATGCAAATCAAAGTAGTCATCTTATGACTTAACAGATAATAGTGGTTTGTTGGTGACAGTGCCCTATCTTTCTCGAGCTACTCCCCTTTCCACCTTTCTGTTCTTCTCCTTAGAAGTGTTATTAATCACTAACCTAATTCATGATCACAATAGCATAACCTACGAGTGCAGTGTGCACACACATTCAAAATTCAGAAGCAGATTCAAACTTACACAGAATCTTCTTTCATGAACATTTCAGGCCTCTCCTTGATCAAATTGGTACGGACCCAACCAAGCAAATCTTTCATGATTAACTACAAGGACAGAGAGAGACATGTTGAGTCTTCTAACCACAGACATGAAAAAGCATATCTCATTTTTATGCTTTTCGATTGTAGAGATTCACCTTCTCTGCACCATTTTGTGGATCAACATTGACATTGTGGATCTTCACAGAGTCACAGAGGAGCTCTAATCCTCCACTGCAGAGAGATTAACATTGTGAGCACGCCAATAAGAAATAGGCATACAGAAAGAGTAAAAGTAGCCAAGCATGTACAAGTTAGTGATAAATTTTTTTTTTTTTGATCAGTTCAAGTTAGTGATAAAATATGATAAGAAAATTGATGCTCCTCAACATGCCATCAAATTAGGTAAATAAATGAGCACACCATCAAAAGTGCAGGATCATTAACAATGATTGCTCATTGCGCAGAGTACTCTTAAACATTTGATATGGAACAACTGTCTACTTGAGCCAAGCCCAATAGTTGGATGTATTCAAGCTAGAATACCATACTTCTTAACAAACCATGAAAGAATCCCAACCCCACAGACCCATGCACTAGATGAGATGAGCACTACCCGGCTAATAATAAACAATGCTCAAAGCGCTACAATGGCCAGGGTCATATCAGCAGAAAGTGAACCCGATTCATGTTATCATTATTTCACAGAGTTCCATTCAATACATTCTAGAAGAAACTAATAATGACCTTCACAACAACAACAAAATCATCATTAAGAAATATATATATATATATTCATAAAGTGCCAACACTTCATCGGGTGAAACTAATGACAGAAGATGAATTGACAAAAAAACATCGAGCAATTTGAAATGAAAAGAATAGCAGTAACGAAATAGAAATTTTTTCTAAAATAAAGGCCAAGTTTCCAGGAGCCGAAATCTCAGATTGGATAATCTTTTTCTTCAAATTACACTGAGTTTCATCCTTTAAATTTTAGTTTTTGCAGAACCAAAAAATATCAAATGAATTAAGCAAAGATCTAGCTTTAATTTTAGAGAGACCAGGTAAAAGGAAAAGAAAAACCCACCCAAATTCGAGAGTCAGTTGCATATTCAATTTTCGCGACAGATTCCAAAACCCTAGAGAGAGAGTTGCTCGATAGGCTTCTACGCTCACCCTGCTTTCTTTCAGATGAAGGTGCTTTTAAAGTTTTAGTTGAAATGAGACGGCGTCGTTCAAAAGCGGGGGCGGTTCAATGGGTCAGGCATAGCCGAACCTATTTTAGAAAATCTAGGATCGTTTAAAATGGCCAATAGTATTGCAGTGATATTTGGACCGAGCTTACAAACACAGAATAGGATCTGACGGTCAGAAAATCGTTTGGAACCCTAACCGAGTGAACGGGCTGATATATAGCAACCTGGAATAATCATGACAAAACAAATGAGAAGAACCGCACCTCACTACCACCGTCGCTCTCTCTCATCTCATGATTTATCGTTCTTCAACTTCTCCCTCGAAAGCTGGGCCTCGATATCTGCACCTCAATCTCTAAGCCTACTCTGAAATTGCCAAAAGGGGCTTTTGGGCTTCTGGATCAATGGGCAAAGATTGAGCGTGAGGAGGGTTGCTGCTGCGGGTAGCTCGTTGCTTTTGCTGCTGTTGATGTTTTTTGTCGGAGAAGTTTTGTGAATCTATGGAATCGTATAAGAGGTGGGTTAGGCGGAACAAGGACTACGTGCACTCCTTGGAGTCTCTGGCTAATGTGAGCCCCTCTCTATTTCCTTTTATTTCCTTGATTTTGTTTGGTTAAATTGTCACTTTTGGCTAATTTTGGACAAGCAATGATTTTATTGGGTATTGGTTTGATTCTTATTGGGTATTGTTTGTTATTATGTGGATGATCATTTCGCTTCTTTGTAATTCCATGATAGCTCGATAATTGAGAAATTCTGAGAAGAAAGTACTCTTGTAGCTGTATGGATGTCAACATGATAATATATCGTCTGGTTTATCTTCCACTTTTTTTAAAAGCGATCTTTTAGTGTGTTTGGATATCAAATTGATGACAATAATAACATTTATTGTTTCATGGTCAAGTTATGTAAGCTCATTTGGGCCAATGCATATCATATTGGTAACTGGTAATTCCATCCTCTTTCCATCAAGATATACATTTTGTGGGTTGCCCTTATGCGTTTTTTTTTTTTTTGTCATTTTATAGTAGCTCAAAGAAAAAAGTGCGGAAAATATATTATCAGTAACTGTTTTCCTTTATCAGAACCATGTTATCTTATCCTGCTATTGAAAATTCTGGGTTCCTGAAAAGTATAGCCAAGCAAATCTATAGCTTTATTTACTGGAATTTGATAAGGCATTTGGCTTGCAGGTGATAAGCCTGTTTTAGGCCTTGAAAAACTTCGATGCTTCATGAGCTGAAAACAAAGGAAAGTTCCTTTGAATGAAATAATGGCACTTGCACGATTGCGTCAAACTCGACGTCATAGGTTGCACTTCTATGCATCATAGACTTTCCCACTAAAGAAGCCTTAAGGTTCACTTTATGAGCCTTTTGCTTTGCTTCACTTTATTTAATTCATCGTTTATGTCAAAATTTATGAATAAAAGTCTTGTGCATTCCTTTGAGTCTATAGTTAATAAGCCATGTAAACTACATGTAAACTGATTGCGTGATGATATGAACCAGTTGACCTATATATCTGCCTAATCAATTCAGT
>QEOT01123051.1:0-20848 GCA_003123785.1 Pterocarya stenoptera | reverse complement strand
TTTTTTTTTTTTTTTTTTTTTTTCTTTGCTAGTAAAAATCCAGAAAAGGTACGTGTTTACCGTAGGACGTGTATTCACTAATCATTTTCACCACTTAACTTTTTCAATGTGTACTAGTGAAGGTTGTCTTAACAAGGAAATTTTGAGAAGCGTCTTGTAGTTAATTACACCGATGCATTATGCACCTTTTTAGGAATCAACCTGTCTAAAGATTGAAGCATGCTCGGTTGGCTTTTTGGATGTGACCTTCTTGTCTAGATCTTATGACCATGTCATCACGTGGCTTTAATCAGTAAGAATTATTGAACTTTAAGAGGTTGGTATTTATTTTTTGGACACAAGAAATTAAAAAATGTTAAGCCATTCCCGGTTTGTTTCCAGAAAATTTTCAGTTCCATGCACAGCTGCAAATGACAAGTCAAAGATAAACCTAACTTAATGGGGCCTAGGATACATAAGCTTTACACGATAATGAGGAGAGATGCATGTGATTCTCCACAATAATTTTTCTTGTGTAGGGCTTTTGGGGGGGGGAAACATATTATTGCATAAATTTAAAATTCTCAACCTCTCTTTTCCTAATATAGTCCCTATTATGTGAATAAACTACCACTGGCGATCCTTTGTATGATCAGATAGATCCTTAATTAACTAGAGTTACCTGTCCGAGCGGATTAGAAACTTTTCTTGCCCAGGTATGATGAGGTTGATATGCTCCCATTGCAATCTCAGTGTCCCTCGTGCCCTCCATGGAGCGCTGGTTGATGTTTGCAGAACCCAATATTACATATTCATCATCGACTATCATGCCCTTTGAATGAACATAAATCATAAATCGTCGATTTTTTTTGCTCAGTGCCTGGGAACAAGATACAGCACATATAAGTACATTTATTGCATAAAAATTGCATCTGAGCAACCAGAGTAGCTAAAATAAGGAACCTTTGAAAGTTCAGAAGAGTATCTAGAGTTTGAAACCTAATCCTGTCAAAAGTTTAAGGAACACAAGCGTGTGCATGCAAAGCATCACACAGAATCAGGCTAAAGAACTAATCACTTCCAGAAGTAAAGAGAAGACACCTGAGGAGTGCTAGCTGCAGTATGACCCCCAGAGGAAGTGGTGTCATAACCGTCTATGGCCTCACGATTGCCAAGACAAAAGAAGTTCAGATAGTCTAGTGGTGAACATGCGCCCTCAAGCCCAGCCTCCTCCAAAGCCTTGTAGATAGTCTCATACATCATTTGCATTGTTTTGTTCTGTAACAATTTATGATAACTCCAGATCAACAAAATGCACTAGTCAGTCACTAAAAATTCGACAGATTTTAGCAGATTATTGGGCCAATTATTGAAGGGTCCGATGTGATGTTTTATACGTTTCTATAACATAAAAAATGACTTCTCTATTGTAAAAGATGAGCAGAAATGGCTCCTGTAAACCTTTTGCCAAATAAAGCTTTTGCCACAAAATAATCAAAGCTTTTATATCGAAATGCTACAGACAAACAACTCAATTCCAATTGAGTCCGTGCTTTAGTCTCACTTTATCAAGTCATAGAATTCAATGGGAATAATAAATTTGATGCTCTAGAGTGGAACTTGTACTTTCTAGAACCTCTGGCAGTTGTATACATTAAAAGCACCAGAGCCACATTTTTGGCAGAAAAGATAAAAAGAAAAAGGAGACACCATAGAAGACTTTTGCTGAAACCCAAATTTCTCTCAGTGTGCTCATATTGGAAGTTTCAGATAACCTCATTGAACACCCAAGCCCAGCTACCCCGTTCCTCCAAAGAAAATAATCTTAAATGACCAAATTGTAAGCTTCCTCATACAAACATACAAAAGTTTCATACTGCTGGGAAAGAACAAGAACTGCAAATCACCCTAAAAGGCACTGAAATCAGTTTAAGCTGAATAGCTACAAAGGAAGATATTCCTGAAAAGCTTTCCACTGCAGAGCATGAGATAATGAAAGAGAAACAGAAAAAACTGCAAAAAGACTTATCACTAGGCTTCTATGTCATGCGGAGCTTTGAAGCACAAAAGCATGGCAAAGCATTTACTGACTGACATGGTTTCAGTTTCAAAATGCATAATTGGGGCTTACCTGCCAAAATAGAATTCTTTGAGTAGCAGCACCAGTAGGAACACCTTCTGGCCACATTGGGATAACTATATATACGGCAAATCTCTCGTTTGCTCTAATTTTTTCAGCAATCTTAAGGGCAATTTCCATTGGTATCAAATTGTTAGCACCTGCGTTAAACAAACCAAACAAGACAATGAAATTATAAGACACCTTTTTATTGCCACACTAACTCGCTAAGTGTTTCCTGAGAAGACAATAACACGAATGTGCAGGTGTATGTGGTGCAGCAGTTTAACATAACGTCAAATTCTAATATCTAAAAGTACTATATGGTTCCAATCATTTTGACTATTGAAGCCCATCACTGGTGTTTTGATACATTACATGTCAAGACCATAATGACTTCAATTAAAGTGCATTCTTGACTATATCGCTGTTCTTTATGCTTCATCTTTCCTCGATACTCGTGGAAGTTCTCTAATTATTGACATTCCTTCTAGTACTACCTTGATCAGCAGAAGTTTTCCCATTCTGATGGTGCTTAAGTTCAACGTCTAATCCATCTAATAAACTGAAAATCCTTTCATTTTTTTAACAGATTAAGCGCCCTTATAAGGGGTATCTGTAAAATACATGCATAAGTGAAAACTGATGCCACAATGGAGATGTAGGTACATATGAGTAGAGGTTTCTTTCATTTAATGTGTTGGCAGTTTTTCAAGTAGGTAACATGTCTTATGATTTTGCTCCACCACAAGTGAAAGTTTTCCAATAAAATTAGGGCTTTGACCTCTTTATAATAAGAAATAAATAAATAAATGGAATATAGGTTACTTTTTATTTGAATCTCACATTAAGCGCAGCCAATTTTTAGACGCAACTGAAAATCCAATGTTCCATGATAATATAACTGATATTATTTATTTTAGCCCCAGACAACTGCAAAGCTCATGTCTGTTCATGTTAAATGTGGAAATAATGAAGTTTCAGGTTAGGTCCTTACAGCAACGAATTCCAGCAGCATATAAAACAATTTATACTCTAAATATCATAGAGATCAACATGATCTCTTAAATTTATAATTTCCTCACCTACATCTTTATTTGAACTCCAATTGTACGAAGATCCAATGAAATACTGATTCTCTATATAAATGAAATGCTGCGCAGCACGAATGGCCTTAACATATGCCGTGTGTATGCTCATGTCAATCAGCACATTCTTCCCACACACCAGGTTCTGATACAATAAAGTAATTAAATAAATTCCGGACACTAGCCAGAGGGTTTATAGATTGAGATCAGCAAAAAGATAAACTAACCACTAAGGAATGTTTGGAAACAATTTCCATCTCATCTCATCCTATCTTATCTCCTTCCCAAACATTATTGAAACACAAACACTTTCAAACTAATCATTACAACTTCCCAAAATTCCAAACAAAAAATAAAAAATAATTCAACTTTTTCAAATCTAAAAAAAAAAATTATATTCTAACAATATTTTAACTTTATAATGCTTAATAAATACTTAATATCCAAACAAAAAATATTTTCTCTCTCCTTTCCCTAAACTCAAGAAATACTTAACTCAAACTATCTCACTACCATTCACAAACCATCTTACTACTATTCACAAAATTTTCATCCCATCTCATTCCCCAAGCATCCTTCTTATTTCACCTTACCTTGGCTGGGGCTTCTTTCGGATCCTTTGGGAAGCCACTAACAGAATTTGAATCAATGGAACGAAAAATCTGAATTTGCACAGAAAATGAATAAGATAATTTCGTCAATAAGCATATAAAAATTACCAGAACAAATTGAAAAATCAATGGTTCTTTTCCTCCCAAACCAAGGCCCTCGGAGCAATTACAACAATTAATTAAGACCATCTGACCTGAACATGCCAAGCTTCTGGATCATTCTCACTAGTGCAAGGAACATTAGACAGTCCAACAATGTCTGGAATTCTTTCTAAACTGAGCAAGGCATCATCATATGACATTTTGAGTTTTTTAATCCCATGAGGTTTTGCAGCCTTTAACCACCGTTCCTCGAAATTGGTCAGAACATCATATGCTGCTGGACCATCAATTCTAGAGTGCAAATCATGCCATGGCTCTCGTGGACAACCATCAACATTACCCTGTCAACATAAACGATATGCAATATAAGAACAGTGATGGCTACCTCGAAGGCAATTATACATCAACATAACAGTTCCTTGGCCTTTTATCTGACATTATTTGAGTTTGCTCGTTGAATCCAACCGCATCTATGGCTTCATTTTGCAAGTCATTCATTCTAGTTTTTTCTTTTATTGTTGGGAGGAGGGCTGAGGGGGAGGATCAGGAGCACGAGAAACTGGGTAATCAACTGCACTAAGAATTATACTTTTGTATCTATACCTCGTGCAAATTCTAAATAAGCTCAAAAAGAAACCATAGGATCTACATACACTTTTTGAGACTTAGTGTACCTCATAATGTCAACTCAAGAACTAACAGATATGGACAGTATTAATAGCCCTTATAAAATCAACACATTAAATCTCAAGTTTTTGTGAAGTTCCATATATTAATAACAATATATTTTGATTTGAAGTAATATCAAATTGGGTTTTGCTATAGTCAGGACTCATATGATCCTTCCATAAAAGTTTTGTACAAATCACCTTTCCTTACATAATGTCGGGGAGGGGAGGGGAGGAGGGGGGCAGGAGTTCTACCAGACAAGCAATATGGTACTGCTGCACTGTTAAAGCTATTAACATCTGTTCAACAACATAGGACGCTGTGGTTGTAGGCTAAGAGATTACCGTGTAAGTAGGGTTGTGGTAGTCTTCCTTATGCACTGTTTGGAGAGTTCGAAATATTGGATGCTGTGGAGTATCATATCGGCCATCACATAAATCAAGTCCTCCAACAAAAGCTATTATCTTCCTTTTATTGTTGCCAGCATCGGCATCCACAATTACAGTTTTTTGATGGTGTGTATAGATTGTTTCGACTTCCTGATAATACAAGAAGGAAGAAGAATTTCAAATTTCCACAACAGCTCACAACAAACAAAATTCAGTTGTGGATAAGGATGTGTGTGTGTGTTTAAACAACATTTTTTCATGGGCTCTCAACTATAAGCAGGGAAAGGTTATGTTTCGAAAATTGGTCATCCCCTGCATTCCTAGACAATATTATTGACAGTTTGAACGATAAGTACTGGCAATGCCACTGGATTCAATGTCTACTTTAAGCAGTAAATTTTCATGCTAAATTCTTAGTTTCTAAACTCACAAAATCAAACACCTCATAGTAATGTTCATTTCAGGCACCAAACCTGGGCTAGGGTCAGTGAACATATGGTCAATGCCAAATTTAGCAATCATTAACTAACATGAATGTAGGACAAGCTTTTCCCCCCTCATGGATGGACTGTAGGATGCGGCATTAATTTTGGTCAAGATTCCGACGATCTAGGAGTTCTAAGAAATGGTATCAAAGAAATTAAAAACTGATGTAGAAAATTGCTGAGAATTATATCATGTACAAAAGAGAATCCCCCCCATCCCCACACGCACACCCCAAAAAAAGGCATTTACATCTTACCTTTTGCTTGATCCAACTATGTCGCTTTCCAGCAACACGGGGACAAAGTAGCACTTGCACAGAAGAGTTCTTAAAGAAACGACGAGTTTCCTCATCATGGGTTTGCATGATTCCATCCTGCATATAGTGAGGCTTACTAAGAATGCATAACAAAAACCTATTATTAGAAACAAAAAGGGCAAGTAAGATATATATATATTTCGAGAATATTTTAAGGTGCCATGGAATCGACACCCAGAAATCATGGATTAGGACTCATGCTATCAAGCTCTACCTAAGAACTAAAAATAAAGCATACATAAAAATTACAGATGAATACAAGCATCAACATACGCCAAAAGCATGCCATATTGCCATGTAGCGCATTTTTGTAGAATATAAAATTCAAACTCCAAGTTAGGCCAAGAACTAGATTGCATTCTAATAATTGGTGCTCAAATCTGTTAGATTACAACTAAATTATATATTTTGATAAGAATGATCCAGAAACTAGGGCAGATGCTACAATGAGATGCCATAATATATTTCTCAAGGGAAGTTACTCACTGTTTCATAACCCAAAATGGTCCTCGAGGACGGATCATCCCAGATAAGAAGCAACACTCTTACTCCTTCCTGGGACTTGGACCTCAGAAGATCTCCCAGCGTGAAATTTGAAGCTTGATCAGCATCCCGAATCAGTCTAACTTTGTGCCACACAGACCAACCTGTAATGTAAATCAAACGACGGGCCTGGCGTATTGCATAAAAAATGTCATGCCAGCACTTTCCATGCACATAGTGCATCCCTCCATCGAGCTTCAGGTTTGGAAGGGATCCATCTGGAACATGGGCATCTTGATAAAGCGTTACCATTCCACTTTTCCTGAGAGGAAAGTATGTTCCAGGAACTCCGTGATAATCAGGGCCTGCCCCCACTCCTCGATGATAAATGCTCAATTTTTCAATTGGAGTGTACTGAATCGAAAGCTTCAAGGCAGCTCCGGGTTTACAAGGCTTCCCGCTACCATTCAAGATTGGGAAGGTTCCTTCAACCTTTACCCCCGAATATATCTGTTCCACGGTAATTGCCGCGATTCCCATAAGCTGTGACCCCACCACATCACTATCTTTAACCGCAAAATGCACTTCAGCGGCGTAATGTGCGACAGGAACATAGAAATGTTGCTTCCAAACAGGATTTTCGGTATTACTAATCACAAAAGTCCTGCCAATTACAGCATTTGATACTGATATTGAAACATAAGGATCACTGGTGGTCTTATTATCCGTGTGGACTTCAACTTTATTGTTCGCATTCCCTGGAAATTTCGTAAAAACATCCCCCAAAGTTCTATGGAACATGTCCATATTCGGAAGATTTTCCGCATGGTAAACCCAAATATCTAAATTCCCGTGTAAGAGCAACACCTTCAAAGATCCTTTATTCTGCTGTGGCACAATCTGCAAGGACTGACTATGCTGCGACCCATCGAATGAGCTCGAGTGGCCGTAAGCAGAATGTCCAGATGAATCAATCTGACTTGAATAAGAAACGTCCGAAGTACTCGAAAACGAGTGACCAGGATAGCCATAAAAGTCCCCAGGCCTATCGTACCTCATACCAGAAGGGGCACTCGTCAATGATGGCACTGAAGGAGAAGGGGGTAAAGCCGGGGCGGTAGGGTGATTATCATACAAACGCACATTGCTCAAACGATCATCCAAAGGTGCGTAAGCAGAAGTGTGAGAAGCAGTGGAATAATTAACACCATCCACATCAACGGATGATCCAATTCCTATAGAACTTGAACTATCCTGCCGGTGATAATTGGAGAAGCTATCGGCACTAGAAGGGACTTGAAGTGGGATTTCGGGAGATGGGTATGGGCCGGGTTGTTGATAATGGTATTGAGAAGAGCCATATTGAAAGCTACTATGGTCTTGAAGGGTTAGATGAGGAGCACTCTCGGAAATTGGAGCATATGGATATGGGTATGGATGGGGAGGAGGAGGAGGATGGTGATGATGGTCTAAAGGGCCAGGATGGGAGGTCGAATCCGGCGGCGGGTATGGATAAGGGTAAGAATGAGCGGAATCATATGGGTAGGTATAAGGAGGGGGATGATATGGATCTGGATTTGGTGGTGGGTATGGAGGAGGAGGGTATGCATAGGGATTGTGGTTTGGGTATGATGATGATGACGACGACGACGACGACGATGAACCGTAATTATCCATTAACAAACACTAATTTGGTTCTTTATGTTGATAATTGAATGAATAATTGCTCATGGACAGTAATTAACAATCCTATTACAGAACATGTCAGATGCATCCGTTCCAAGGACAATTTTGATGTCCATATATTGGACCTTGATGTAATATATATCCAACAAGCTAAGATGTATATAGAAAACAAAGCAATAACAGAGGCATAGAGAGAGAGAGACAGGAATAATCTTTTGCTGATTGGACACAGGCACAAAAGATTGTATATTTAACGAACAGAGCAAAAGATGCAGAGAGGAACAAATGATGTTAGAATTTGATAGATCAGATTAAAAAAAAAAAAGGTTCGATTCTTAGTGAGGATCAACAAAGAAAAAGTTCAAAAGGGAGTTTTGGTCAGAGAAATGGTAAGAGGGAAAGGTAACGAGTGGGGTACCTACCAAGGTTTGATCGTCTAAAAAGATGAATGAAAACACAAAATTGACATTTGGAATCTTCGACGAAGAAAGAACAAGAAGGCAGATTGGAATTTGGAACTTGCCACCCGGAAATTTTCCTCGTGTTAACAACCCCGTGAAAGGTCGACACCGACAACCGGTATTTCCAGGTAGCAACAGCCATTCTTCTTAGTTCTTAGTTCCCTTTTCGACAAATAAAACTACCAGTTCATTCGGTTGCCCTTGATTTCAATCCCACGTGGAAGGATTTCACTGGAGCTGGTACGTTTGGATAAACATTCCTCTTTGCCGGTTTCTTTCGACTCCCACTCGACCACGAAAAAGTGTTGCAGACATTAGCGGGTCCCGTGTTGAAGATCTCAAATTTCGTAGCATAATAAGTTCGGAAATCTTTTTCCGTGCCGTCTAGATTTTCAACCTTCAATTTTAATATTCACAAGTCAACAGTATGCACTTCTGATATCCAATCTAACTTACTGCCATTGAACTTCTAACAGTATACACTTCTGATAACCAAATTAGGGACGAGAAAGAGAACTTGTTCCGAAGTTTTGTTCTTCCAAATGCAGTAAACCTCTCATTGTAACTTAACTGATCACCCAATTTTTGGTCTGAGAGACCTAGCTAGGCTCCACCATCACTCATACTCCATTCGGTTCATCCACTTGCAAGTCTCAATATTTTATCGGAAACAATTAATTTTGTTGGTAGTTTTTTCATTAAGTGTAAGAATAGATACCAAAAAATTAATTTATAACGGTTGGCATTTAAACACAATTAATGTAAACTATTAACTACCCCACTAGGCATGAGTAGTGGGACATATATATATATATTTTTTTTTTTTTATCTTTGTTTTTTTATTTTTTTTTTCTCAATAGATATGTGCTTGGGGCTGCCGAGTAGAAAAATTCTTCAACAAATTATGATCCACATATGCAAGTGCGTACTCCAAATTCGGGTCTTAATATTTTTCTATTCATTTGCATAATGATATAAATATATGACATATATGTTTTTAAAAATCTAATCAAGCATATATTAAAACAATACGTACAAAGCAGCATTTCTCTACTAAAAAAAAAGCACATAGGCATCACTACAAAAAAAAAAAAAAAAATTATGACCATTTATTTGCGGTAATAAGATTATTTATAACCAAATTTAACTGTAAATAATTATTTCGATGAAATTAATTGATCACAAATAAATAATTTTCTTGTAGTGCGTATATCTACGCGCATAATGACACTACTGCATCTTCGCCTGTTGGTTTTGAATAGGAGTACTGATCTTTTGTGGACTGTAAATGACAATAGGGCTTCTTACAATGTGACGGGAGCTTTTCCAAACAAGTGAACCTGAAACCATTTGCCCACTCGACATTGGTTTTGCCTTCACGACAACCTTGAAGCTCCGAATCTGCAAGACGCGAGAGAAGGAGAGACTCTCGGGCTTGACTGTGATTTGAACTCCCTTGGGAGCTTTAATGGTGGCATTATAGATGGCCACAGCAGGACCGACGTTGGTGACTCTTCTCCGGAAAACACTTGTCGTTTGTTGTTGGTTGTTTTTCATGCTAAGCTGCATGGTGGGATAGTTGAGAGCATCATAGCCAATTCCAGGAAGCAATTTGGGGCAGTTGACGGATTTTGAACCGGCTAGGGTTGCCACAGAGGATGCATTATACCCCTCGAGGCATAAGAATTGGATGTAAGTCAGTTCATCCATGTCATAAACTAAGCCGGGGCTCACAGCCCGAGTTGGGCTCACTTGGCCTGAACCAAAGGCAAATTCTGCTTCGTCGTTCACCCTACGGCTCATTGGTTTAGCTTGACAAGTGACAAAAGATTTTATGGAATTAGTGTCAACCAGCGTGAAGTAGGTATTTATAATAAAGCGTTAAAGATAATTCTAGCTAGAAGGGATGGAGAAAAGCCAATCTTCCTATAGAAGTGGATTTTGAAGCACACAAAGATCGATAGCGCCCAGCTTGGAGTCATGTGCTTAAAGGTTAAAACCAAAAATAGCAAACGGTATATCCTCTTGTTACCTGTGGTCAAGATGGCAGATTTGATTGCAGCTGGAGTCCAATTTGGGTGGAATGACTTTACATAGGCAGCTACTCCGGCAACGTGAGGACATGCCATGGAAGTTCCAGACATGATGGAAAATTCTGAAAATTGGGTGTCACCTTTCAACCCGGTGAGCGACTTCATAAGCGTATAAGCTGCCAAGATGTCAACACCGGGTGCTGCAATATCTGGCTGTAAAGAAAACATGCCCACTTTTTTTAAGTGCTGGGTTTTACATGTAACAGCCAAGCTGAAAGTAAAAGGGTTATAACTATTCTGGATGAAACAGTACTAAAATGTATACCTTGAGGAGGCGTTGCGATCCCGGACTTGGACCCCGAGATGAAAATGAAGCGACAAATGGAGCAGGCTCTTTTTTGATTTCATGGGTCTTGTATATCACGGCTGATGGCGATCTGCATTGAACACAAAATAAGTCGTGATTAATTAATTACTTCCTCTTACCCGTGAATATCTTCACTGATTATCTATCTGATCACGTTTTTCATAAAACTCGTGCATGGCGGGTCGATCGGGCTTAAGACTTGGTCGGTACTGATATAGGAGATATATAATGCAGGCAAGGTTGGAGCGCAACGATACTCTTAAGAATTCTTTTCCTCCAATAAATGTTGAATTTGCTATCAGCCCGTATATCATGCGGTAAAAACACATTCTAAAATAGCCAAGGGGTATTAAAATTTAAAATATCACCTGGTGGAATGTATGTAATCATCGATGAATTCTCCTATGGTTCCATTTACCATGGTTGCCGGCGCCATGAAAATTTGGGCAGCATCAAGAAATCGATCAGTTTCAACTATAGTGCCAACCCCACCAATTTCTCTGACAACAGAGTCAGTACCCCAGGTTCCTAATTTGCAATAAACAAGCCTATCCTTTACTTTGATAGGGTCCAATGTGTCTTCAACACAGAACCTGTCACATTAATACGAGAACCTAGGTTATATATTACAATCATTATTTTTTTGTGAAATTTTCCCCTCAGTACTGCTGCTCCGTGAACTCAAAAACAAACGTACCTCGCGTCCTCCTTGCTTGCAGAGTCTCGGGCCGCATCGGCCCCACTAATAAGAGGGTATAATTCCTGCTTTGGATTGAATGTGCTCACGCCAAGCCCCTGCGTGAACATGCAACTTTCACATACCAGTAATTAATTTATGTACCATGCACGTACAAACCTAGCTAGCTATATATACCAGATCATGAAATCCTGTCTGCAGTCAGATCTTACATATTTATACAGATCAGCTTTTTATATAATGAACAAATTCGAAACCACAATGCTTGCAAGTATATATAGATTTTAAAAGCATATTATTCAGTCCACTAATTAAGTATGAGTTTTCAAATCATGATCGATCTGGTCATTTGTAAACAGATATATTATTACTAACAACGTCTGATGAGTACTACTGTTGCCATTTCAATACTTTTCGCAATACCCGCAATTAATATCTTGTCATAAAGGTAAAAATCTTAATATAACAGCGTTCATGCGAAAATCTATAACTTACTAAGATGTTCTTCCCATTTCCCAAATGAACTTTGCTTCTAAACTCCCTATCAATGCCGCTGGCTGCCACGGTCAGAATCCAAGGTGCATGATTCACCACACTACCAAGAATTCCCTCGTTTCCAGCGGAGGCGACGGTGAGGATTCCCTTCTGCATGGCATGAAATGCACCGACTGATATAGAGTCAGACATGTAATCTGGAGACCCTCCACCAATAGAGATAGAGATAACGTCCACGCCATCATGTATCGCAGCATCAAAAGCAGCAAGAATATCCATATCGGCGCAACCAGAGCTGACCCAACAGACCTTGTACATGGCCACCCTAGCCGAGGGAACTGCACCACGGGCGGTACCATTGGCAAGCCCAAAAAGGCTTGCATTTGTAACTAGGTTACCAGCCAATGTTGACGATGTGTGCGTTCCATGTCCGTCAGCATCAACCGGAGACAAAATGTCGGCCGGATCAGGTTTGGCATCGGACTTGAAGTACCTGGCACCTATGATCTTGCTTCGAGTACCCAAAAGGGGTGACAAACAAGAGAGAACACATGAGGTTAGCCCATGCAACTTATCCTACGTACGTACGTTAAAAAGAGATTTCAAACGAATATTTTAGAAACATATAAAGATTTCAAACAGAAATGAAAATGCTGTTTTCCTTCCATTTTAAGAAACACAACTTTTACTTAACCATTGAATTCATTAACTTGAAAAGGAGTTAGTCATTAATCATGATAAATAATATTTATGAATCAAATTAAGAATATAGAATTTTTTATTATAATTATATATATAGGCATTTCTGTTTCGAAGGCTGTATTTTGAAGACCTTTTAATATTGGAGAAAATGAAAATTAGATCGAACTTCTATGTGCATCACAAGAATATATTTGGAGAGGATTTTACTTGTTGCATCCTGAGAATTTGGGAAATTGGCCACAAGTTCCTTTCCATTTTGCTGGTGGGGGACCAAACCCGTCATCCTTAAAGCTTTCAGACAGTGGAGTAATCCCTGGCACATGAAATGGCATCACTTTAATTTTGTTACTACAAATAACTCCGCCAAAATAATTAAAAATTAAAAAAAAAAATGAAGATCAACCTGTATCAAATAGACCCACAATTATATTACTCTCCATTCTCAATTTTCTCCTTGCGTTTAGAGGTAACCCAATAAAGTCCCATGATTTCGTTGTGTGTAGCTTGTGATACCGATTCGGGATCACCGATAACACCTCTTCCATTCCTATAATTCACAACAGCATTAATTGATCAGTTAATTTTTTTTTTATAAGTATTCAGTTAATTAATATATAAACCCATATATATATTGTTTGAGTGTAAATAAATAAAAGTGAGGAAAATATCTTAAAGGGAGAAGTATTAGATCCACAAAAGAATCTCACAAAAATAAACTCACAAATTAACATAGTTTCATGTGATCATCAAATCTATTTTACAAAAAAAAAAAAAAACAAACTTCACAATATATCTGACGATCATGAATATATTGACTTACATCAATTATAAATTTATTTTTGTAAAATCTCTCAATAATAAAGCATTAATTGATCTCTTAAAATGATGGAGCTTCACATACTCGACAACTTTTCTGCTTCATCTGCAGTTAGCTTTGCAGCAAATGCATTGAAGCTCTTTGTATAGCTGTAGACCAGCGACTCCTTCGCATCATCATAGCTGTTCCATACATATAAACTTCATGAGCAGGGTAAAAAAAAAACCTTATATTTTATGTTTTTGTTGTCCTATAATAAGAAAGAATATGTGTTTGGAGACTAGTTGGCTATATCTAGTACGTCATTTATCATGTACATTTGCGTGTGAAAGAGATTAGAAGAGGAGACAAACCCACCATCCTTTCAAAGACGTGAGGAGATGAATGTGCATTTGATCTGCAGAGTTTGTATTCCCTGGACGATCTCCCAAGTAAGCGATGTAAAATCTCTGTACGTGCAGATTCCGATGAAGATGATATATTGCATGAAAATAAATTAGAAAAACAATAATTAATACAGAACAATGTAATTAGATTAGCAATTTTCTGATACAGAATACGCACCTTTTCCTCATCTCCAATTGCTCCAACAAGACTTATCAAGACCAGGAGAAAGGGAAGAAAAAGCCAAAAATAAGGAAGAGTATGGATAAATCTCCTTCTCGACATCCTATGATCAGTATTGACCCCGTCTCTACCTATGGCATTACACCCTATATATATATATACATAGTTTCCCAAGAAACTAGAAAAATGACAAGATCGAGCAGCTTGAGGATAAGAGCAATCTTGAACTTAGTGACAAGAGCAGCTCAAGGATAAGAGGCAGCTTAAGGATAAGAGCAAACTTGAACTGAACTTCAGCTAATTCGGTGGCTGGCTCAGGGTACTTTTGGTTGGAAACCTTAAAAGGAAGTCAAACAGAAATTCTGTTCCTCGCATGATTTTGTCACTGTCTATATAGGCTTGCTTCCTTTGGAGAAACTTTGCTGAGCGTTTAGTCTTTTTTGTTTCTTTCTCCAAAATTTATAACTTTTTTAC
Source organism: Pterocarya stenoptera (assembly GCA_003123785.1). Taxonomy (NCBI): domain Eukaryota; kingdom Viridiplantae; phylum Streptophyta; class Magnoliopsida; order Fagales; family Juglandaceae; genus Pterocarya; species Pterocarya stenoptera. Next base: position 6,307 of record QEOT01123051.1, on the reverse strand, counting down.
ACGGGAAATTTAAAAAAATAAAAAACCCATGGGAGGATTTAAATTATTATTATTTTTTATCTCCGAATATGTCATACCTCTATTATACTATATTCAATTGGTGGCCCATACACCATAAAGTTATTGTTTTGCATTTTCCTTCCACAAATTCTCTCGCCTTGACATTTTCTATTTCTTTAGTTACAGAAACCGACCCAAAAACAGAGCATCCGCTCCCAGAAATACACATCAATATAATTGCACCATCTTTCTCTCAAATATCTATGAGATGAGTGGCAATGGTATTATGGTGGTGACGACAAGTAGAAGTAAATGAGAAACTTTAAATAATCTCAGGTTTCTTCTGTTGTGGATCAATATAAATAAAATTACAAAGTTCTTTTACCGATCCAAACATTTTTTCACACTCATAAACTTCAGTTTAAGCTTAATTTAAAGAAAGATTGGCTTGAGAACAAAGAAATAACCCCCATAACCTCATTTTTCTTGAATTGCAGTTCAAGCATGCATGCCATCCTATCCATCCATATCCGACAGCAACAAAAAATAGTCTGGTGGAAATAACTTCGCTTATATATATATATATATATATTTATATATGGCATGGAGCCAATTCTTATTATTCATGCACTAGATAAGGGGAGAGAACACGTGTCTCTCATCTAACATGTTCAGTTTCAATAAACTAAATCTGAACCCAAGCTGAAACATTTTGTATTTTTATCAGGGTGGAAAGTACGATCCAAAAATTGCAAGCCCTTTTTTTCCTATGAGGTTGGTTTTTATTTTTTTATTTTGTTTTCCTTGTAATCGAGACTAGAGTGAAATGGCCGAAAAGTGTAAACTAGGCCCAGAATATAGAGACCAAAGTACGATGGCGGCCTCTCATGCATTAGCTATAGCCCAAAAGCACAATCACTAGAATTAATAGAAACCATTGGATCCTCCAAGTCTAAGCCCTTTTAAATCGTAAGATAATAATATAGTGTATAAAGATGTATTTTACCACCAACAACGCTTTTTCTTGGGCGGGGCGGTGGGCAGAAAGAGAATCAATAAATTAGTCCGTGCCATCACTAACCTGTGGCCAGAAAATGAGCCAAGTGGATCTTCCAGTTGCCTGACAAGTAATTCATTACACCAAGAGTCCCAACCTGGCCGACTTCAAGGTAAGTATTATAATTTATGGCCCTATGGGTCATGGCCCCACAAAAAAAAAAAAAAAATTATAATAATAATAAAGAAAAAGCCCATAATCCTATGCCTATTTCATAGTAGAGCCCATAATACTCTCTCTCTCTCTCTCTATTTTAATTTTAATTTTTTGTAATTTCTAAGTAAATGTAAGCATGTTTTTCATGTCACTTATATAATAAATCTTGATTTATAAAATATGTGATATTATAACTTCTAAGCAAAATAAAATATATTATTTGAGTAGTATTTACTTAAGTTGATGATTTATTCTTTTTCTTTTTCTTTTTTGTTGCTCGATGGTTTATTCGTATTAATGGTATAAAATGTGTTATATTGTATTTTTAGAATAAGCATAAATTCTCGTTTTCATATAATTTTAGGAAAAGTCACCATCTTAACTTAATATTTAAAATAGAAGAGAAATTAATATATATTAATTTTAAGACCAAATAATATTTAGATTTTTTAATAAATCTCAAAGATATATCTATCTAAATTGCATCTCAAAACTTGGCCAAAGATTTTAAGATAAAGTGATTGAATTTTATGCAATAATTAGATTGGGTGAGGTGTACAATCGATGTTTGATTCTAAAAATAATAATTTTATTTAAATATTTTTATATTATATATTATTGATATAGTATAATTTAATTTAAAAGATAAATTTTAAAATTTAAATATTAAATAACGAGTGATATAAAGTTTCAAAGAACGCTACTCTCTTAAAAATATCCGAAAATGAGAGAGAGGAAACGAGATCCGCTCAAAGTCACGAGGCAACCATATAAATATAAAATGATATTTTCTCGCTAACCAAACAAATAAAATCCCACCGTACAGACGAGTCGACGACGCCCGTAAACCACCCCACAAGATAAAGCACGAAACCCAAATACATCCTACCTAGCGATTCCGTTGGTACTTGTCCCCCCTCTTTACTCTCTCCAGCTTACTCTGGATTCTGAACTTTCGACCCTTGAAGATCACCCAACAATGGCGGACCATGATCTCTCCTCCCCTCTCCTTCCTTCCCAGCCTTCGCAGTCCCAGCACCTGACCCTCATCGTCAACGAATCCGACTTCGCCAATAATTCTAAGGATAAAATCACCACCAATGACAACAATGGTAATAATCAAGACGGTTGGAATTCTCACTCTCACAACAACAACAGAAAACCGTTTGACGTTATAGGGTCTAAGGGGCTGGAAGTACCCGGACCGACCACGTTGGACCCGTTCCGCAACGAAACTCTGAGGATCGTCGGTCTGTACGAGTGGGTGAAGATCGTGGTTTGCTTGCCGATTGCGGCGGTGAGGCTCGTTCTGTTCGGGGTTTGCTTGCTGCTGGGGTTTCTGGCGACGAAGGTGGCGCTGCAGGGTTGGAAGGACACCCATAATCCCCTGCCGAGGTGGAGGTCTAGGATCATGTGGGTCACTAGGATTTGTGCCAGGTGTATTCTCTTCTCTTTTGGGTAAGTTGCTTTCCTTTTCGTCTGGTTTTGAATACTTGTGATGTAGGGTTTTGATTAATCCCGGTCTCGTTTGGTTGATGAGCAAATGGAGGAAAAGAATGAAAGGTAGACTTCGAATTTCTATCGGATGGAAAACTCAAATTCAAAATTAACCAAGTCAAGATTTTTAACAGGCTCTGTTATGTCAAGATTACATTCGTTGTGAATTTCTTCTGTTTGTCTTATTGAAGTGATTATTGTTTTGTTTGGGTTCTTGCGTAGTAGAATTATTTTCTCTCCGTGATTTTTTTTTTTCGTCGCCTGCAGCTATCATTGGATAAGACGGAAAGGAAAACCTGCTCCGAGGGAGATTGCTCCAATAGTTGTATCTAATCATGTGTCATACATTGAACCTATCTTCTATTTCTATGAATTATTCCCAACCATTGTAGCAGCCGATTCCCACGATTCCATACCATTGGTTGGAACCATTATCAGAGCGATGCAGGTAATTTCATTTCCAAAATCGGTGAACCTAAGCGTTTTACACTTGAGTTGTTAACCAAATAAACAAAAAGTATGATCAATTTAGTTCCAATGAGTTGGAAATTAATAGTTGCAATTTCTCTTATTCTTATATGTTCTTAGGTGATATACGTCAATAGATTCTCACCGTCATCAAGGAAGCGTGCCATTAATGAAATAAAGGTAGAAAGCTTCTGTAATTTTTATGTTCTTCCTTTTTATGTTCTTCCTGCTATCCATTCTCTCTGATCTTGTGAATAAAACTCTACTGGTTACTTCAGCACATCGTAAAGTTCATATTGCTTAATCAGTGTCTAAGTTGAAGCTTCTGTTATTGAAATCACTTTCCGTATGATGGAATTGATTGCTTTTGATTCTGTACTTTTGCTCAGCTTCTTGGAACTCTTGGGTTTTAGTATGTTTTCTGTTTCCTTATGGTTTCTTTTATTTTATTTTTCTGGTTGCTTTCTCTGGTATACTTTGGTTTCACTCATCACTGATGCTTTTTATTAAAAATGAATAAATAAAGGTAATGCCTTGGTCCTCAGTTTCACTCATTGCTGTTGCTTTATATTAGAAATGAATTAGGTAATGCCTTGGCTGCCCTAAGAACTTACTTTTAGTATCTCCTAAATGTGAATCTCGTACCCGTGTGAGATTCCCGAGTCGATGCACTGTATTTTTTTTGTCTATGTTGTAGATTGTATTGCATTTGACCATTTGATGTATGCCTTCCTAGTGAAACTTGGGTCATTTTTATTATCAATATTGCTTTGCTCTGAAATGTTTTCAGAAACCCTATAAACTTAGCACAAGGTATAATGCATACCAAACCTGAGTTAATAATCTTTTTAAGGCTGCTTTAGGAATAACATGCAAATGATTTTATCAATTTATAAGCTATTTGATACAGAAATGTGCTTTCAAGGATCTGAATACAGAGAAAGGCTTCTTGCGATAGATTTCCCCGATTACTATTATTTCCTGAGGGTACCACAACTAATGGAAGGGTCCTTATCTCATTCCAACTTGGTGCATTCATCCCAGGATACCCAATCCAACCCGTGGTTGTCCGCTATCCTCACATACACTTTGACCAATCATGGTGGGCACTTATCTTATGTGGAATTTCAATTTGATGCTGTCACAAATGGAATCTTACTAGCTTTGCATAATATGCTATGCCATTTCCATGTAGGGGGAATATCTCTTTGGCAAAGCTTATGTTTAGAATGTTCACGCAGTTTCACAATTTTATGGAGGTATGCTGTTCTGCTGGAACTGAAGTCTTGGTTTCTACATTTCCTTGTTTTGAAAACTCTATATGGATTTTTTGCTTATAAAAAAACTCTATTGATTTGAAATTAATTTGATACATTTATGTTTTTAGTTTTACCTATAAAAAAAAATTGAGACATCTATTTTTATATGAACAGGTGGAATACCTTCCTATAGTTCCACCCGGCACTAATGGAAAAGAAATTGCTATTCACTTGGCTCAGAAGGTGAGCTGCAACTTGTAATTAATTTATTTAGGCGTTAATTTTGAACTGTCAAATATATTTGGTAGTCAAACATTTCTAGTAAGGCAGCACAATAGTATATGCTTACATTTTTCTTGGCTTATCAAATATATTTGCCTTACTAGAATTTGTAAATGTTTTGAACTTCTACAGTAGTGAGTCCTTTCAGTTGACTTCTATTAGCTTTTTGATACTAAGATATTCATGTCTGTTCGAGTGAAGGGCTTTCAGGTTCTCAAAGCATGTTTGATTTGCTATTATATTTTCTTTAATATTTTTTCTTTACCTTAACTGAACAAAGTCATGCTCAGATTTATCAGTTGTAAATTTATTAGAAGGATATTTTTATGCACTAATTTTTTGTGCTTAGTGCTTTCATATTTGAATTGAAAATACATTAGCTAGATATCTTTTTTTTTTTCCCTAGCTCTAAGCCATTAATTGTAGGCACAGACATGGATGTATGTAGAGTATTTAGGATCTTAAATTGAAGCATGGAAATGAATGTGTACATGCCAGTTATGAATTTTTGTGGATTTGTAGGAAAGTTCTCCTATATGTGTTTGTTTTCCCCCCATTTTTCCATTACCTGTAGATTATCGGTAACAATCAACCATATGGATGTATGCAGACTAGCCATGCTATTGCAACTGCACTTAATGTTGCACAAACGTCTCATTCCTACGGGGACTTAATGCTTCTAACGAAAGCGTTGGAGTTGAGACAGGTTTGAATTTCTTGCCTAATATTTACGTCCATTACAATCTAGCATATAGGTGCCTTTATGATCTTAATATTTGTTCTTTGCCCAACAATTAGGAAGTGGTTGATTTGGGCTAAATATCATACCTATGATCGTAAATGAACTTTAAATTTGAACTGCACTTCAAATCTGAAATTATTTGGCTAGGCAACGAGAAATCATGAAATGTTTTCTGTCAGATTGGCATACGACTAAACAAAAGCCTCATCCCCACTCCCTGGGATTTGACTGCCCAAATCATTCTTTCACCCTGCTCCACCAGATATATCCTCTAAATCATTGACAATTATGTTGTTCGCTGCTGTGACATTAATGTTGGCCTCTCCACTGTACATTGATGACACTTGTTTGCTTTAATATTTTAATGGGTTTCATAATATTTCTGACGGAATTTTAAAGCTTCACGTGTAATTAGTGAAACTCAACGATTGTAGTGTTTGGTACTCATGTCGGTATCATACTATTTGCAGGAATATCATTCGAGTTATATGGTTGAAATGGCTAGGGTGGAATCGGTGAGTCCTTACACCCAAATGCCTCCCTGCAAATCCTCTCTTGTACATTATAAGTTTAGGATTCTTTATAAAGGTTTCCCTTTGATTACTTGGTCAAAGTATGTTTTCCTTCTTTATTTCTCCCCCATAATTGGTCTCATGAAGACAACTTTTTTGTTTGTGTGCGCTCTCAGAATTGTGGCTGATAATACATACTTCTCTGATTCATCTGTTCCCTTATACTACCATTCATATTGAGTGAGTTTACTTGAAACAGTACCTTCTTTGATCCCTTTCTTCATGACACAAGACCTGCTTATCAGTCTTTTGTTATCTAATGTGCATTAAGTGT
>QEOT01123050.1:0-44623 GCA_003123785.1 Pterocarya stenoptera | reverse complement strand
ACTCGACAGTTGGTTGCAGCGGAGATGACGGCCTCCGACGAGTTCTCTCTCAGTTTCGACTGGTTCTCTCTTGGTGGTTCTCTCTCTCTCTCTCTCTCTCTCTCTAGATTTTTAGTTAGTTTTGTGTTAATTTCGTGATGTTAATAATTTCGTGATGTTGATAATTTTGTGTCGATCTTGTACAAGGCTAATTTTGAAATATACCGATTTGTTCTGTGACGTAGAAAATATGCCAAGTTGATTTCATGAATATACTAAATATTGGTTCTGTGAAAATGTGCCATGAAGTCTCTCAATGAAAAGAGGTGATTATTCAAGTTCATAAGTATTTTTATTCATTAATTTTTCTACCTACCCGATCCTAAACATGGTGGTCCATCCTACAGAACACAGTTTAAATTTAAGTTGAATAGAGCAGTGATGCATTGTGCTTTCTCGACTTTGTTTCCAAGCATCAAAAGAAGTTGGCCTTGACGGTCATGTAAATTGCACTTGATTATGGTTTTGGCAGATTATGTTGTGAGGTAGATTATAATTAGGTTAATGTTTCCATATTATATTTGGCATATGTATTGACAGAATCATATATTTCCCAAATTATGGATTGCACAAAATCAGGGATTTCTTATTTTTAGGCATATGTTACAATAGAATAGTACTTTCCTTTTATGTAAATTTCTATACTTAGTTTTTCATTGTACATCTATATATTTGTAAAGCAGAACAACAAGTCAATATACTCAAAATTATATTTCCCACGTCTCTCTTTTCTCTTAACATGGTATTAGGCTAGAAAAAAAAAATTTCTTGGAAGCCATGGCCGAATCCTCCAACCCACCCCTCCCTTCCCCTTATCTTCTTCATCCTTCCGATTCACCCAGTTTAATCCTTGTCAATGGCCTTCTAACTAGGGACAACTACCCCAAATGGCAGAAAGCCATGACACGTGCTCTCAATGCCAAAAACAAACTTAGTTTTGGTGATGGTACTCTCAAACCCCCTGATCCTAAGACACTTGCATATACCCAATGGAACCAAACAAAGAATATGATTCTTACCTGGATTCTCAATTCTCAGCCCCTCTCTTACCAATTCTCTTGAATATCATAACGACCCACATGATGTTTGGGTTGATCTTTCAGCCCAATTTTGTCATGGCAACAATGCCCGCATTTACCACCTCAAACGGGCTCTTTCTTCCCTGCAACAAACCACCACTTCAGTTTATGATTACTACAACCAAATAAAACAAATTTGGGATGAACTTGGTGACCTCCAACAAAGCATTGATCTCAAATCTTTATAGCAGCAGGCTAATGATGAAAGAGTGTCCCAGTTCCTTCTTGATCTCAACGATTCCTTCACCTCCCTTCGCACTCAAATCTTGGCCATGGATCCTCTCCCACCCACCAGCAAAGTCTTCTCTATTTTGTTTCAGGAAGAGCAACAAAGGCTACTCAACATTTGTTCACCTCCATCAGAAACCATGGCCATGGCAGTCTGGTCTAGTGAGCGCCTAAAACCTCCATTCAAATGCACAGCTTGCAGCAAACAAGGACATACCCAAGATCGTTGTTAGACCCTAGTGGGTTATCCTCCTGGTCGCAACCCAAGACCCAAGCCCCAACCTTCCATTCTTGGACAGCCCCCATTACACCTCAACCAGGTCGCAGTTGCTCCGTCGACCTCCAGTCCGATTCCCGGCCTTTCACAAGAGCTATATCAGAAGCTTCTCGAGTCTGTCGGCTTGCTCACGCCATCCCCATCCCCGATTGAGGCCTCCACCGTCAATTTCATTGGTAATATTTCCTCCTTTCAACTTGATTTTACAATCAATTGGTACCTCCATTGGGTGGTAGACAGTGGCGCACGCCACCATATCTACCACCATAAGAAAGCTTTCACCGATCTTCATCCCCTTGCCACTCCCTATTCCATACGGCTTCCCACGGGTCAAGATATTCCAGTCGAGAGTCTCGGCACCTACATTCTCTCTTCATCTCTTATCCTCACTCAAGTTTACTTTGTTCCTCTTTTAACCTTTAATTTATTATCTGTTTCCCAAATTGCCCTTCAAAATTCCTACATTATTACTTTTTCTTCTAATAATTGCTTCTTTCAGGACCCACAATCGATAAAGCTGATTGGAGCAGGTGAACTATGCAATGGGCTTTATGTGTACTGTCCCGACCCCCTATGGTTTTTGCTACTCAATCCACTACTAATAAGACTCTATGGCATCAACGTCTAGGTCATCCCTTCAGTTTTACTATTCCTAATGTTTTAGATTCCCCTTGTACTCTTTCTGATTGTAATGTTTGTGCTCGTTTTAAGCACACAAGATTACCCTTTCCAAATTTTGCTAATAAAAGTGTTTATGCTTTTAATCGAATTTTTTGTGATATTTGGGGAGGATATCATACCTCTTCCTTATGTGGAGCCCATTACTTCCTTACATTAGTGGATGATTTTTCCTGCACTACTTGGATTTATTTAATGCGTTTTAAATCTGAAGCATACACTCATTTAATGCATTTTTTTGCTCTTGTCAAAAATCAGTTTAATACCTTCATTAAAATCATTAGAACTAATTGTGGACAAGAATTTCTCTCTCATCAATTTCAAACTTATCTCCTTGATCATGGCATTATTCATGAGCGTACCTGTGTTGAAACTCCCCAACAAAATGGCATTGCGGAGCGTAAACAACTGCACCTTCTTAATGTTGCCTGCAGTCTACGTTTTCAAGCACATTTACCTCTCACTTTCTGGGGTGATTGTGTTCTCACCACTACATATCTCATTAATCACACTCCCAGTCACACTCTACAAAATAAATCCCCTTTTGAGATCTTCTTCAACAAAACACCCAATTACAATCATCTTCGTGTGTTTGGGTGCCTCTGTTATGCCACTCTTCATGCTCGCCGTGATAAATTTTCTCCTCGTGCTACTAAATGTGTCTTTCTCGGCTATCCCAGTAATTGCAAAGCATACAAACTCTTCAATCTTGATACACAGTCCATTTTCTATTCTTGAGATGTCACCTTTTATGAACAACAATTCCCTTTTCAGGATAGTCCTGACACCTCTACCTTTTCTTCTCCATCTCCAATCATTCTTCTTCCCGTCCCTGAACCCGTCTTACCTATCTCTCACACACCTCCTACTCCTCCTTCACCCCCACCCTCTTCCCCTTCACCTCCACCCGTCTCTCGTCCTCGCTGTCACACTACATAGCCTCCCTATCTCCATGACTACATATGTCCCACCTTACATACAGAGCACACGGCATCTTCACCTTCTACAATGGCTTCAGGTACTGATTACCCTTTATCTGCATTTCTTTCATATTCTCAATTTTCTCCCTCACATATTACTTATTTAAATGCACTCACCTCTTCTATTGAACCATCTTGCTATTTTGGTGCTGTCCAACACCCTTATTGGCGTGAGACAATGTCTATTGAGCTCCAAGCTCTAAAGGAGAACTCCACCTGGACCCTCAAGTATCTCCCACCTGGTAAGAAACCTATTGGTTGTAAATGAGTTTTCAAAACCAAACTCAAAGCCAATGGATCCCTTGAGAGGCACAAAGTCCGACTAGTTGCCAAGGGCTATATTCAAGTTGAAGGGCTTGACTATCATGAGACTTTTGCTCCGGTTGCCAAAATGACCACTGTCTGCTGCTTATTGGCAATCGCTGCTACAAAAAATTGGATTATTCATCAACTCAACGTCAACAATGCCTTCTTGCATGGCGACCTTGATGAAGAAGTCTACATGATCCCACCGCCTGGCTATTGCACTCAGGGGGAGACTTGTGTTTGTCAACTCAGAAAATCCCTTTACTGTCTCAAGCAAGCCTCTCGCAACTGGTTTTTCAAACTAACTAGTGTATTTCTTGATGCACGTTTTTGTCAGTCCCAAGCCGATCACTTGTTATTCACTCTTGTCACTCATACCAGCATTACTATCGTTCTTGTCTATGTTGACGATATCTTAGTTGCTGGAAATGCTCTTCCCCAAATTGAGTTTTTCAAGAACCTTCTATCCACTCACTTCAAAACCAAGGATCTTGGCTCTCTAAAGTTCTTTCTTGGCCTTGAAGTTGCACGTTATTCTGCAGGTATTTTCCTAAATCAGCGAAAATATGCTCTTGATATACTTTCTGACATTGGGCAACTTGGTGCCCGGACCGCCTCCTTTCCGATGGAACAACATTTGAAGCTTTCCAATGAAGATGGCTCTTTGATTTCTGATCCTAGCATTTATCGTCGTCTGGTTGGTCGTCCCATTTACTTGACCATCACTCAACCTAACATTGTTTTTGCCGTCAACATTCTCAGCCAGTTCATGCATGCCCCTCGTGTTCCCCATATGACTGCTGCTACACGTGTTCTCCGTTACATCAAAGGGACTCCCAGCCAAGGCATTTTTTTCTTTTCCTTCAGCACCACACAAGTTACAGCTTATACTGATTTTGATTGGACCAACTGCCCCACCACTCGACGTTCCACCACATGCTACTTCATCTAGCTCAGTACCAGTCAAATCTTGTGGCATACAAAAAAACAGTCTACCATTGCTCGCTCTTCCGCTGAAGCCGAATATTGGGCCATGGCTATCACCACCTGTGAGCTCATCTGGCTCAAGCAACTTCTCCATGATCTTGGTGGTCCTCATCTCGAGCCTTTCAACCTTTACTGTGACAATCAGTTTGCACTTCACATTGCCCATAATCCAGTGTTCCATGAACATACTAAATACATTGAGTTCAATTGCCACATCATTTGCGATAAAATTGGCTCCGGTCTCCTCAAAGCCGTTCACACTTCTTCACATGAGCAAATTGCAGATATCTTCACCAAAGCTTTAGGCCATGAATTTTCCATCATTTCTCATCCAAGTTGGGTATTACGGATCTCCATGTGCCAACTTGAGGGGGAGTATTGATAGAATTATATATTCCCCAAATTATGGATTGCACAAAATCAGGAATTTCTTATTTTTAGGCATATGTTACAATAGAATACTTTCCTTTTATGTAAATTTCCATACTTAGTTTTTCGTTGTACATCTATATATTTGTAAAGCAGAACAACAAGTCAATATACTCATAATTATATTTCTCACGTCTCTCTTTTCTCTTAACAATATGTGTCTTGTTCTTTGGTGGCTTGGACCATCGATTTTGTGTCCCCGTGAGAGACCCGGGTTAGGCTAAAATGCCTCTACCACATATCCAAGCTGACTAAAATGGCCTACAATAAATTGAGTCAGACAAAAACCACCACAAATTCCAAAACTAGTTATATCTTCACCTTCTTTCGAACTCCCCATCTCTGTCTACCCTCTTATACATTGTTCTTATTCTTATATTATTTCTCTTCTCATTTTGCTTCAGAAATCTTCTTCTCTAGAGAAATCTGCATAGAGCCATATTTGTTTGTTGACCACAGCACTAGCCACGGCAGAGATGGACAATCATGTCAACATGACAGAATCCGATCACGGCATGACCTATGACAACAACGGAGATAGAAATATAAAGAAACATCTAAAAATATCTTCACTCTTGCACTAGAGACCCACGACATTGCCATTGTAGTGGGTCTAAGATGGAGATTTGTGCTCAATATTTCTGTCATCAGTTTGATGGCATGGTTTGATGGAGATCTTTTGTGGGTATTTGTGCTACCAAAATTTCTGACATGGACTTAATCAAATATTTTAGGTGATTTGGTACACTTTACATGCTCAAGAGTATAGCTCCTATGTAATTCGACCAATTTGAAGGAGGTCAAATACTTATGGAGATTAAGTACGCTTTATATGCCTAGCAGCCAAGCCCCAGTGTGCGAGCTCTTTTGGTTGCCTAGGTTTATTTTTCCATTCGATCTTCATTTTTCAGCTTACTTTCATTTTTCGATCATAACTTTGTTTTTCGACCTATTTTCATTATCCAACCAAGTTTCATTTTCCATCCTACCTTCATTTTTCCCTAAGCTTCATGTTTTGGCCCATATTCATTTTTTCATTCTACCTTCATTTTTCAACCAATCTTCATTTTTATGTTCTACATTTTCCGCCCAAGCTTCATTTTCTGGCCTATCATCATTTTCTCATTCTACCTTCACCTCCTACATACTAGTCCAGTGCATGCCTCTATTCCATCTGCACCTTCAACTTTCTACAAAATCTTCATCTACTACCAGCATCTGTCATCCCATCCTCCTCACGTGCACATCCCTAATCCAATTGCTACCTCCAAACCAACTACATTTTCCCTTTATATTGTCAATCATCCTCAAATTAGGAATCTTAAACCTCGAGATCTTTCAAATTATTATCCCTATTGTTTTGTCAAGACCACTAAACATCCATTAAAAATACACTTTGTTGTTCCTATATCTCGAGAGCCAACACCTTTTACCCAAGCTGATTCAAATCCTAATTAGATGGCTATAATGCAAAGTGAATACTAAGCTTGTTGGACAATGACAATTAGGCCTGATTTATATAGCAAAGTCCTCCCAACTCAGCTCATCTCATTACTTTTCATCTCAATATCCAAATACTACAAACACAAATATTTTTCAATTTTCAAATTTTTAACTTTTTCATCTAATCATTACAACTTTCTCAAACTTTCAAATAAAATACAAAAAATAATTCAATATTTTTAAATCTTAAAACAAAAATTAGATTAAAAAATTATATTCCAATAATATTTTAACTTTATAATATTTTTATTTAACTTTTTCTCTCTCCTTTCCCAAAATCCCATAAAATATATTAATTCAAACCATTTCACTAATATTACTCAAACCATTTCTCTCTTTTTTCATAGCTTCTCAATGTCAATGTTACTCTAAATAAATGGGTTTTTAAGCTAGATAGGGCATTATAAGCTTTTGGTAGTGTAATGGCACTGATCACTACTTCAAGACTTTTGGCCCAGCCATGGAACTAGCAATAGTGAGGTTACTTCTAGCACTTGTCGTACATTTTGATTGGCACATATAGCGTGCATCGAGACGTTTCAAATGTCTTCCTCTATAATTCTATTGACTTCCCATAGAAGAGGTTTTATATAACAACCAGCAACATCTTGGTTATGTATGTTATTTGCCTAAGGCCTTATATGGTCTTAAACAAGCATAACGAGCCTCATTTAACATACTAATACATGCTCTTCTTTCTCCACAGGTACTCTTGTTTGCACTTCTTTGTAAATGTTGCATCAATGAGTTATAGTTATAGGTACTCATCTCTCTGTCATTAATGAGTTAGTTGTAATGCCCTGGTCCTAGAGGTCTAGACAGTTAGCTCATATTACCTAAAAGCATCTCCAATAACATACTTATATACTCCAAATTCCTCATAAAATATAAATTCATTTATTCAAAACTAAAAATATATGTTCCTCCACTACGCCACCAAAGAAATACCTCAACGAAATAAATTAAAATCTCTACAAAGACTTAAAAACATCCATGACTTAGAATACCAAATAACATAAAATAATCAATCTACTAAATAAAACTCTCAAATAATTATTTGTGCCATTTGGCACTTATTCATCTATGACCATCAAACGTTACTTCCTACTCTTGACCTCCACTAAAGCATCAAAATCATCTGAAAAATATTGTGAAGATAAAGGGTGAGTTATCAACAACTCAATAAGCAAAGAACATCTACTAATATGTAAACATGAGCATTTACAAAGTTCAGAATGCAGAACAAAATATTTTTATTTTCAGAATGCAGAATTAGAACATGTTATCAAAAATATTAGAGTGGAAGTTCAAAAATATTTTTATTCAAAATTCCTTTGGTAGAGCATAACCGAAACATCACATCATAATATAATTCCATGTTTAACTCCTATTGTAGGGTTGTGCAAACCCTAGCGACCAACCGAGTAGGAACAGAATGTGAAATATTCTCCTTATTATTCTCGAAACTCCAAGTGTGCACACAGAAAAGACTATGCAGAAAATCACTTTGGCTTCCAAAGTGGGTGCACCAAAAATAGAAAAGTCGGTACCAACCCAAACAAAGGCCACAAGTTTACACGCATGGTAAAGTCAGAACGAACAAAAACAGAATGTCATGCTAGAGATTTCAGAAATCACATCATATCATATCATAGTACAGAAATCTTCAGAACAAAACAAAATCAAATCACAAAATATAATTTATACACAAATTTTCATATATACTCTCTTTTATACAGTTCAAAAATAAAATACCAAAATAGCTCATGTCTACACCAATCATGCCAAAAAAACACTTTATTCGTTTACAGAATTTCATGAGTAATACCGAACAAATAACTGAGGTTGTTTCAAATTTCAAAACGTGCATATTTTTCAAAATTGACCTCAATTCATTTATTGATACAAAGTCTAGCATTGAAACTCCGCTTACCTGGACTTTTTAGTTTTTCAGAATTTTCTCACAATAGTGCTGAACGAAAATCAATCACCTATAACAAATAGTCATGTAACTTCCGTAAATTTTCGATCCACGTATTTCGATATTTAAACCTAAAATGCTAAAAAAATATCCTATTTTAATTCCTCAAAACCTAAAATTCTCATAACCTTAAAATCTCTTTACTTCTCAAATTTATTGATATTCACTTAATTTGTTCGACTAAGGCAATGAACTCTAAATTACTTACTTCTGAAATCTAACTATAAAAATTTTGGTACTAAAAAATATAATTTAAACCCTTAAATATTTTCTGCTAGAAAAATTTTTGGACTAATTTAAAGTAAGCCGGAGTCCGCTTAAAATAATCCAATAGTTTCTGCAACAAGACAAAACAAGCCTATTAAAATCAAGTCCAAAACTATGAGCAGAGGATAAACTTTGTAAGTCCCAAAATATGATCTCTTCCATGGATTACACTAAGAGTATAAACATAACTAAGGACATTTTAGTTTTTATTATAACAACTTAAAGGCATGCATGTGCATTACGCAAAAGCCAACCTTTTGGATTTGTAACTGGAAAATAAGGGCCGTGCAATGGAGGACTCACTGAGGAACACGGGCAGAGGGTGGTGAAAGGGTGGCTGGGATAAGGTCGAAAGTGGTGAGACCATGGTAGAGCACTAAGAGAGAGAGAAAGAGAGCATCATGTGAGGGACTCACCATGAGGGCAGCGACGAATGGCAGCAAGGTGGCTGGGAGTGGTGGAAGTGTCGTCTTTTGCGGCTAAGGCAACTGACGTGGGCAGTGGCTTAAGGGCGGTGGGTTGGTTAAGTCAAGATTGCTCTAATTTGGGGAGCAAAAACAGAGGTCCTTCGACATTCGTGGGGCAGTGTTTCTGTGTTGAACGGCTGAGGAGTATGGGTCAACGGACGGGGCTGGCGACTTCTGGTGGCATTGACGTGTGCATGTGTAGGTGGCTGCAGTTTATGGAAGGGGCCAAGTGGTTGTCGTTTCTCGTGGGGCTTGGGCAGTGCTATCACACAGGTTTTTCGTCGTGCAGGGGGTTACATTGGCGTGACCTAGGCAATGGCATCAGTTTTAAATGGAGCGCTCACTCGTGGCAATAGGTGGTGGCAACGTATGTTGCGTTTCCTGGACGTGGAGGTGTGGAGGTGCTAGTTACAGTTTGAGGTGGTGCTTGAAGAGGAGAATATCGTGCATGGAAGGGAAGGCTTCCAAGGAGGTTTGCGGCTTGAAGTTTTCTTTTCATGTAGGAGGGGATAAACGTATTATATATACATGATTGAGAACCAAAAGAAAACCTTAAAGGAATAGAGACGTGCATGTGCATGGGAGTGGAATCGTGCGTGGTGGGAAAACTGATGATAAATTGATAGTTGGTTCTTACAGTTTAAAGCAAACGGGTGTGGGCCTTGGGTTTTGGGCATGCAAGATTTGGGCTTTTTCAGTGAATAATAGGCCCTAACTCAACCTTTAAAAATAATACAACTTGTCTCACAAATTTTTCGGGCCAATTCCCACTTGGCTCATTACAAGATTTTAACCTAATTATCACGCCCCATAAAAATATTTCACCTAGTCCAAAAGTATTTTCTCGACCCTCAAAAAATTTTTTCCATCCAACCCAAAAATATTTAATNATAGTACAGAAATCTTCAGAACAAAACAAAATCAAATCACAAAATATAATTTATACACAAATTTTCATATATACTCTCTTTTATACAGTTCAAAAATAAAATACCAAAATAGCTCATGTCTACACCAATCATGCCAAAAAAACACTTTATTCGTTTACAGAATTTCATGAGTAATACCGAACAAATAACTGAGGTTGTTTCAAATTTCAAAACGTGCATATTTTTCAAAATTGACCTCAATTCATTTATTGATACAAAGTCTAGCATTGAAACTCCGCTTACCTGGACTTTTTAGTTTTTCAGAATTTTCTCACAATAGTGCTGAACGAAAATCAATCACCTATAACAAATAGTCATGTAACTTCCGTAAATTTTCGATCCACGTATTTCGATATTTAAACCTAAAATGCTAAAAAAATATCCTATTTTAATTCCTCAAAACCTAAAATTCTCATAACCTTAAAATCTCTTTACTTCTCAAATTTATTGATATTCACTTAATTTGTTCGACTAAGGCAATGAACTCTAAATTACTTACTTCTGAAATCTAACTATAAAAATTTTGGTACTAAAAAATATAATTTAAACCCTTAAATATTTTCTGCTAGAAAAATTTTTGGACTAATTTAAAGTAAGCCGGAGTCCGCTTAAAATAATCCAATAGTTTCTGCAACAAGACAAAACAAGCCTATTAAAATCAAGTCCAAAACTATGAGCAGAGGATAAACTTTGTAAGTCCCAAAATATGATCTCTTCCATGGATTACACTAAGAGTATAAACATAACTAAGGACATTTTAGTTTTTATTATAACAACTTAAAGGCATGCATGTGCTTTACGCAAAAGCCAACCTTTTGGATTTGTAACTGGAAAATAAGGGCCGTGCAATGGAGGACTCACTGAGGAACACGGGCAGAGGGTGGTGAAAGGGTGGCTGGGATAAGGTCGAAAGTGGTGAGACCATGGTAGAGCACTAAGAGAGAGAGAAAGAGAGCATCATGTGAGGGACTCACCATGAGGGCAGCGACGAATGGCAGCAAGGTGGCTGGGAGTGGTGGAAGTGTCGTCTTTTGCGGCTAAGGCAACTGACGTGGGCAGTGGCTTAAGGGCGGTGGGTTGGTTAAGTCAAGATTGCTCTAATTTGGGGAGCAAAAACAGAGGTCCTTCGACATTCGTGGGGCAGTGTTTCTGTGTTGAACGGCTGAGGAGTATGGGTCAACGGACGGGGCTGGCGACTTCTGGTGGCATTGACGTGTGCATGTGTAGGTGGCTGCAGTTTATGGAAGGGGCCAAGTGGTTGTCGTTTCTCGTGGGGCTTGGGCAGTGCTATCACACAGGTTTTTCGTCGTGCAGGGGGTTACATTGGCGTGACCTAGGCAATGGCATCAGTTTTAAATGGAGCGCTCACTCGTGGCAATAGGTGGTGGCAACGTATGTTGCGTTTCCTGGACGTGGAGGTGTGGAGGTGCTAGTTACAGTTTGAGGTGGTGCTTAAAGAGGAGAATATCGTGCATGGAAGGGAAGGCTTCCAAGGAGGTTTGCGGCTTGAAGTTTTCTTTTCA
Organism: Pterocarya stenoptera; assembly: GCA_003123785.1. NCBI lineage: Eukaryota > Viridiplantae > Streptophyta > Magnoliopsida > Fagales > Juglandaceae > Pterocarya > Pterocarya stenoptera. The sequence goes on along the minus strand of QEOT01123050.1, from coordinate 32,950 downwards.
TGTAGGAGGGGATAAACGTATTATATATACATGATTGAGAACCAAAAGAAAACCTTAAAGGAATAGAGACGTGCATGTGCATGGGAGTGGAATCGTGCGTGGTGGGAAAACTGATGATAAATTGATAGTTGGTTCTTACAGTTTAAAGCAAACGGGTGTGGGCCTTGGGTTTTGGGCATGCAAGATTTGGGCTTTTTCAGTGAATAATAGGCCCTAACTCAACCTTTAAAAATAATACAACTTGTCTCACAAATTTTTCGGGCCAATTCCCACTTGGCTCATTACAAGATTTTAACCTAATTATCACGCCCCATAAAAATATTTCACCTAGTCCAAAAGTATTTTCTCGACCCTCAAAAAATTTTTTCCATCCAACCCAAAAATATTTAATGAATTTAACTAAATTGGCAAGCCCACAAAAAAAATTGCTATCTTCCAAAACCAAAAAATATTAATACCGTAGTCTATTCTAAAAATTTATTCAAATTTTCAAATGGCTTTTTGTACAATTAAACTCCCAAAAAAATTTTAATAAGTGGGCTTGGTGCTGGCCCGACACTACAAGAAATCAGGCTTTTTGCGGCGATTTTATGTCTGTTGCAAATAAAATCGCTGCAAAAAGCTATTAATTGCGGTGATTTTTACATCGTTGCAATATTTTTACACCAAATTCTAAAATTGGTCTTTTGCAGTGATTTTTTTACTTTTTGCAACGGTTAAACTTTTAAGTGAGTCTACAATTGCGACGAATGTGCGACGCAGCAAATATCGCTTCAAAAGGTTATTTGCAGCGATTTTGGGGATTTATTGCGACGATTTTAAGCGCCACAAAAAGCCTTATTTCTTGTAGTGCGAGTGTTACATTAGTTCACAATTTGCACAAGGAATTTAAGCTCAAAGATCTCGGACCTCTATATATCTTATTTCCTTGGCATTCATGTCAACCGAGATAAGAAAGGACTTCATCTTAGTCAAGCCAAAGACATCTTGGACTTGTTGGATCGAGTAAGCATGCTTGAGGGGCTAAGCCATATCCTGCCCCCTATGTATCAGGGAAGAAACTCAGTACTCCTACTGATGGCAACCCTTTACAAGATCCCTCAATTTACAAACATTTCATTGGTGCTTTGTAGTATTGCACCTTGACATGTCCAAAGATTTCCTATTCAGTCAATAAGCTTAATTTGTCACTTTCTACAGTGTCCTGCTACCACTCACCTAACAGCAGAGTTCTAAGATATCTTAAGGGCACTGCAGATCAATTTAGATCTCCATGCCTACTGTGATTCGGACTAGGCAGAGGGGACCTAGTTGATAGAGAAGATCTAGGAGTGGCTATGGCATCTTTCTTGGTTCCTGTTTAATTTCTAGGCCAAGAAACAACCTAGCTATTTGTTTCTAGATCTAGCATATAGGCTGAATATAAATCAACGAGAACTAGCACAGCTAAGCTATATTGGTTGCAGATGTTGTTTAAAGATCTGAACATTCCGTTAACCACTCAACCTCGCCTTAGGTGATAGCTTTGGGGCCTTAGCGTTGGTTTCCAATCCTAGTTTAAAATCATGCATGCTTGCACCAAACACATAGTATTAGTTGACTATTATTTCATACATGATCAGAAAGTTTTACGCAAAGACTTGCTATGCTATATATATTTCCACCTCTGATCAGTTTGCTGATTTGTTTACGAAAGGGCTTGCTAACACTAGGTTCCTATTCTTAATGATGGGATAAATTCAGAGGCATAGCCCCTCACGTCAGTTTTGCAAGGAGTTGTTAAGGAATGAGCCCGGTCAGCATCAAATACACTAGATAAGGCACAAAGGATGAAACCAGATAGATTAAGATCAAGCTAAATGTGGTCTATCAAGCTTTTATGATAGATTCTTTTATAACTTTATCTTATATTGCACTTATCTTTATCCTGGTTTATTTAGGTGTTCTCTTATATATTTTTATCCTGGTTTATTTAGGTGTTCTATAACCGATGGAATGATCATGTATATCTCACATTTGTTGTAAACACACACATGCACACATACTCAATGAAAGGAAAACAAAATTTTTATTCCAATCATAGGCTCATTTTTTACAAAAAAATTCCTTCATGTTCTTGCCGGCCCAAACTTAAAGCCCTCAAGTGTGAGAGAGATAAATATATAAAATGGGTTTTACAACATTTATTGCTCATGTACGTAATACCATCTGAAATATTTATACAAGTAGGATTAAATGATGTAGAGCCCACATTATATGCATATCTCTCTCCTACTTGAGGCCCTCAATTCCAGATCACTCGACTTGCATTAATTCTTGAGAAATTTTATTTACAGTCTCTAGTTAAAGATTGTATGTGCAGGTCATTTATTTAAATGAGAAAAAACATCATTTTAAGAGTAATACTTTTATAATTTTAAAAAATTTTAAAAATAAAATTACCTAAACTTACATTGCAGCCCCAAGATGGAAACTGTATCTAGCATTGCTCTTCCTTAATTAATAAGTCTTCAACGATTGATTTGACTTTCGCATATCTTCATATGCTGAAGAATTATGAAGCTTTTTTATATGAATACGCGACGAGCATGAAAAACAATTTAAACGATTGAGTATATAGCAATATTCCAAGTTTGTGCTTGTTTTTAAATCATCATGGGCATATGCCCCTTAAGATATATATACCTCAACATGGACGAGAGGACTTTTTGCTTATAAACATGTGTGCGCGCATATATATATGTCTAATTAATACTTTACTAAGTTTTGTATCTACAATTTTCTGAAATCTAATGTTTGCTTTTTAGAAAAGAGTAATTCTACATATAATTGTGAAATGCGTAACCGCCGTATAATCTCTTTGAAAAAGAGTATGATCCTCTATTAAAAAATTAATTTTTTAAATGTGGATCTCATGTTTTATTCACTTTTTCAAAGTGATTACACAATAGTTGCACAATTCACGGTTGCAAATATCTTTTCTCATAGTTGTGTAGTGTGTAATTCAAAATAAAATCCTCTTGATTGGCATTGATTGCTACCCGCTCAATCAATTATATTGTAAAGTGTATTTTATGTGTCTATCTCTCTGATAATTGAAATCTTGAAATTCTTTGAACTTGAGGCATTGATCATCATCTTGATCTACAATATCTGTATCTAACGTACGTGTATAATGTACTAAGTTTGCTACATGTGGTGGTCTTTAGTATTAGGGCTGATTTGGAAGTTAGAAATTCTCAAAATTTCACATCTCATCTCAACTCATCATTACACCTTTTTCAAATCTCCATATAAAATATAATAAATAATTCAATTTTTTCAAATCCCAATACAACTTTTTCAAATCTCAAAACTAAAATATAATATTTTAAACTTTAAAACAAAACACAAAATTCTCATCTCAACTCCCAAACCTTTCCTTAGTGATGCAATAGGTTTATGTGTAAAACAAGAGGGGAACTGCCAACGTGAGTGTAGAGGACAAAAGAGTAGTACTCTCAGAGACCCGTTTGGATTAAAAAGTAATCTTAACTCATATCATCTCATCATTATAATTTTTTCAAATTTTCATACAAAATATAATAAACAATTCAACTTTTTCAAATCTCAAAATAATAATATTATTAAAAAATTATATTCTAATAATATTTTATTCAACTCTTAACTTTCATTTCATTTCATCTCATCTTAACTTACTATTCCAACGGCACCAAAACAAAAATATATATGCATGTTGATGTGGTACGTCGTTCAACCCTAGCTAATTGTTGCTCTGAAGGCGAGTGGCCCAAGTTGTTTCCCAAGCCTTTGCAATAAGCAGATTATACCTTTGAAGTATAGTTACATTAATGCTTAATGCGTATTCTCACAATCAAAACGTATGGCCTCGTCTAGTTTTTGGGCCTCTACTGGTTGTTCAAGTCCAATACATCCCTTCATGCCTGCATGTGAGGAAAGACACAGACTATAGCAAAACAGATTTTTATTACCGTTTGAATGATAAATGATTACTTAAGCAGTATATATTTACAATTTGATGAGTTGTTTCTAAGACAAAGTTCGGCCCCGTTTGGTTTCACAGATCTCATGCATGATGAACTCATCTCATTTTATCTTAACATTCAAACATCATTTAAATACAAATATTTTTTAATTTTAACCTTCTAATTTTTTTATCTAATCATTACAACTTTTCCAAACTTCCAAACAAAATACAAAAAATAATTCAATTTTTTTAAATTTCAAAACAAAAATTATATTCTAAGTCCTAATTACAATATTTTAAGTACTTTATAATATTTTTATTCAATTTTTTTCTCTCATTTCTCAAAATCCCATAAAATTTCTGAAATTTCACTACTATTAATAAATTTCTTATCTCAAATATGCAACCAAACAAAGCCTGAATCTTATCTCTAAAACTCATTTTAAAAAACAAAAAAAAATAGTTTTGTTTAATTCAAACTAATATTGTTCCTAGAAATCAAGTTTGTTGTAGTAACATTTCTTTCCACTGCCATGCCATCTGCTATAGGGTTTTTTTCTTTCTTTTCTAGCTTCTTTTCTTTCTTCTTTTCTCTTCCCATCTTCTCAATCATTTTCCATCACTAAGGCTGACTTCCAAAGAGAAGATTTGCAGACAACTTTGTGATATGATGCAGAAACTTATTAGTAACAAACAGTGGTTTCATTTCGCTGATAAAATGAACTGAACATAGTGTGGCCCATGTCAAAGGTTTTGAGCTTATTTCCGAGAATACGCCATTTTAGCCCACATGTTTTGAGCTTAATTAAACTTCTTCATCCTAAATTTTATTATTTTAAATAATCACTACAAGAAAATTATTTATTTATGGTCAACTATTTTCTGAAAAAATAACTATTTTTTATTAAAAATAAATCTATTTTCATCACAAATAATCATTCTTATCGTAGATAATTCGTTACAAATACTCGTTTTTATTATAGTGAATTTATACTAACCGATGTGCTGTATTTTAAATAATTTCTTATTTAACTAGTAAATATATATACGAGGCTATCTAAAACATAACGCAATCAACAATGATGAAATATTTAAAAATCATCTTCATGATCACCTTCAAAGAGTGCCCCGGGCCATCTGAGCAAAACTAGGGCAGTCCAGTACACAAGGCGCTATTCCCCCAGATGTCCTTTTGCATTCCAAAAGAGAAGTCATAGAGCTGTCATCTTGCTTTTTTCAAAGGAGCAACGTACAATGCATGCCATCTCCAATTATTTATTAAGATAATCACATATTAAAGTTTTAATATTTGCTTTTGATCTATTCTTCCACCAAATGATTGGCTTCCTGGAATTTTTTGCTTCTTGAACAATGCCCTTGGGTTTGTTTATTCCTCTCAAACGGCATCTTATATCTTGTCTTTATTAGGAGGATTACGACAACAAACGCGGGGTCTCTATGATCCATTAATAATCTCATTTATCAATAATTATATATATTTATATATATGATGCCCATGGAATATTATTATTAGAGAAATGTTTTGGCAGCAAAAAAATTTCACAAAAATAAATTTACAAACTAATAACTTGACATGTTACATCATATTGTAAAGTTACTTTTATTGTAACGTACGTAAATTTAACGCATCACACAAAGTCATGTCAGTTTACAAGTTAATTTTTATGAAATTTNAAATTTTTTTTTTTTTTTTTTAGAAAAACAACTTCATTGAAGATATACAACGATTACATACATTTATCAAGCTATAAAGCTTGAGAAAGAAAGTCTGAAATACAATTTTTCCACATCTCAACATTCCATGTATCAACATCTATCTATCTAGATCATGATTTAATTCCCCCGCCCAAGTTAATTCCATGTATCAACATCTATATATCTATCTAGATCATGATTTAATTACAAGATATTTGGCCTTATATCCTTTCCAGAACTAAAGAAGTTTTTTGTCGATATATGAACATATATATATATATAGGTAACATCAATAGTGTTATTATTCAAGAAATCATCATTCCAATATTTCTTTAGGTGGCCAACTCATAATCATTCATCATGCATATTAAAGTGTATTTTAATTTTCATCGTCCCAACATTACCTTTAGCACTTTCTTTTGAGTAATAGAGCTTTATTTACTTTTTCTTTCTGTATATATGTTGGGAGGCCTTTTAAAAGTAGTACTGGGTTTTCAAAAGAGCTAGGGGGCATCCAATGCTAAAAGAGAGTGGTTGGAATAGGGAATTATGTCCAATACCCTAAGCTTGAAGAAATATATATTAGCCTAGCTAACGGCTATTCACAAAGTTTAGTGACCGACCCTGCCACCTGGTAATTAATTATTGGTATATGAGAAATATTGCATTGAAGTTGATTTCATCACAAGTTTCATGATTATTTCCACTTCATAAGTTTGGATATTAGTGTAATGAAATTAATGACCTAATCGTGTGTGTGGATATATACATTATATATATATAATAGGTTGCACCAAACATTAATTAAATATAATTAAATATGATATATTTTTCATGTCTATCCGCCCACCAAATTAAAAGATTTATATATATAATATATAGATATAGGACTCTTATTGTTGAACTTTAATAGGTTGAGTCAAACAAATATATATATAATTAAGAAACTAATAATATTCTAAGACCTCAAACAACCCTAGTCCTTTTCTTTGCCTTATAATTTGAAAGGTATGCTTAGGTTGGATAAGGTTGGTCTTCCTCAAGTTCAGTTGTAATTTTGGTTTGGTTTGGTTTTGGTTTTTTTCTTTATTTGGTTATCAGGGATGGTGTTAATGTCTTATCTATAAATCTTGTGTGTCCTTTTTTGTTACCACGGTTTTCCTCTGCCATAAGTGAAGGCTATTAATAAATTGGGACGGGGTCATTATTAGATATGTGACCACCGGCTCTTCTTAAAAAAAAAAAAAAACCCTAGTCCTTTTCTAAAGAGGTAATTAAAATGTTTGTGATCTTACAAAATATAAAAGGGTAAGATATTCACCAATATCACTTAAATTGTTCAATATTTATAGTGTCCACTTGGTCCATATATTAATTATATGCATATTATATATTATGTTGATCGATCGTGGAGATTAAATAATTAGCTAGCTAGGTTGGTGGGATAATAATTGAACTAGAAAATGGCCATCCATGCATGCTGCTTATCGTGGTCCTCTAAGTACTCCATCCTGAATATGGCCCACACCCTGCTGCATGTCTTCCTTTCAGATCCTTTTCAATATCTTTGAGGGCAAGCAATTAGGAGAAAGCTGCTCCAACGTTCGCATGCACCATACTGCACACACACGCATCTCTCTCTCTCTCTCTCTCTCTCTCTCTCTCTCTCTCTCTCTCTCTCGTATTAGTTAAACTGTTAAAGATGGTAGGAAAGACAAGTGAATGAGACAAGAAAGAGCATATTAAACTCTCTTTATATGTCATTATTCTAATGCATCATGCGTTGCACCCTAAGTACTCAATTAAGCAAGTAATTACGAAATTAATTAATAGATTAATTTGGTGACATTTTTAGATCCCATTTTCACTTAAAACAAAATGGGATACGGCCTTGTAATTATACTGTCTAAATAGGTGATCAGGCACAAATATATATTTGTTCATAAAACAGTACTCGAGTACTTCGAATGTTTATTATGTGTATAATATATAGGTGTGTTTATATATATTTATATATAAAAATTTATATTTAGTACTTATATAATAACTCNAGGTGATCAGGCACAAATATATATTTGTTCATAAAACAGTACTCGAGTACTTCGAATGTTTATTATGTGTATAATATATAGGTGTGTTTATATATATTTATATATATAAATTTATATTTAGTACTTATATAATAACTCTTTTTTTTTTTTTTGTCACTCATAAAATTAAAACAAAAAAAGCTTTCATTTAATTTATTTGTCATATAGGGCATGATGCATTGAAAGGGAGGGTTGGCCGGGCCGGGACCGGACCTTATTGTCTCATACGGGTTTTCTCATTGAAGAAAAAAATAATAATAAAAAAAAAAGAAAAAAAAATGGCCATTTGATGAGTTGATAAAGAATCATGTGGACCCAATTAATGCTTTCATGTTTTTGTGGGGGGTGCCTCCTGAACTTTCTTTAGACCTAACTGCTCCTCACATGCACCATGGACACACTACAGGAATTTTCCCTTCTCGCGGGGAGTTAGATCCCCACATTTTCTCTGTTTTCTCGTAATAAAATTTTAAAAACTACGAGAATCACTCTTTGCTAATCGGTCGAAAGTAAAACGTTTGCTCAGACAAGTTTCTGTGAGAAATCATGGGCGGTCGCAATTGCTGCAGCTAACTCAGCCAACATGTCGCCGCATTAAGAAATAACTTGCTATTTTAGGCCCTTACGCGGTATTATTATTTATGAAGAGGCAAAGTCGNTTGATAAAGAATCATGTGGACCCAATTAATGCTTTCATGTTTTTGTGGGGGGTGCCTCCTGAACTTTCTTTAGACCTAACTGCTCCTCACATGCACCATGGACACATTACAGGAATTTTCCCTTCTCGCGGGGAGTTAGATCCCCACATTTTCTCTGTTTTCTCGTAATAAAATTTTAAAAACTACGAGAATCACTCTTTGCTAATCGGTCGAAAGTAAAACGTTTGCTCAGACAAGTTTCTGTGAGAAATCATGGGCGGTCGCAATGCTGCAGCTAACTCAGCCAACATGTCGCCGCATTAAGAAATAACTTGCTATTTTAGGCCCTTATGCGGTATTATTATTTATGAAGAGGCAAAGTCACTGCAAAAGATATGTTGTCGCCGCAAAAGGAATATTATTTGGCGAATTTCACTGTCGCCACTACAAAAAGGTGGCTACAGTAAGTTATGGTCTGTTTCGGCCAAAAATTACTCCCCCTTCAGTTTTTGGCACCAAAATGAGCTTTTTCTTGAAGTGACAAGCTTAAAAATCGATCCCACTCATTATATTTCCCATTAAAATCCGTGTGTGCTTTTCTCTTCGAAATCATCTTCTGGATTAATTAATGAATTATAATGTGATTAAATACCTACGACGATCTGGTTTAGTCTCTTATAAATTGATAAATTAATACAGATCTGCATCATGTTTATTATTTAAAGCTGATATTACACCAAACAAATTAAAGGAAAAATAGCAATATTCCAAATACTTAAAACAATAAAATTAAAAAGAAGATCTAGATCATCAGGCCGGGGGTGGGATGAGGGTGACACGTACGAAATAAATAAATTAATGAAAATAACTACAACAATTAAAAATAAATTAATGGATCATGAGTATTCATCATGTTTCAGTACGTCACAAAAAAAAAATTAATTTTTTTTTTTTGGCATTTCTTATATATCTAATTAACAAATGATATTCTTTACTATATGAAGATTAATTCACTATAAAAAAACTGCTTATTTATGACCAGTTAATTCTAATGAAATAACTATTTACAATTAAAATAAGTCTGTTTTGATCACAAATATATAATCTTTTCGTTGCAAATAAATAGTCACAAAAGTCTATTTTTCTTATAGTGATTATAATAATTGATCATGCATGCAATGGACGTCGTATTCATCTCTAATTTAATTTTATCCATCTCTTATAATAAGCAAAACAAAAATTTCTTTGGGTACAAAAACTTGATGACATGACCACTGAATAAATTATATGTATCGTAGGACTTATAGTTTTAATCGAGCTATGTATCTCTCTCTCTCTCTCTCTCTCTCTCTCTCTTTCTCTCTCTCTCTCTCGCTCGTTTTTTAGCTTTTCCTTGTTTGGTTTCTACACTTTAAATAAAAAGAACCAAAAGATCACCTACTCGATCGTCTTGGAAGATAGCCACTTGGGTCTTCCAATTAGAATCTCATTCCTCTAAACTTTGTATCGTATGTGTTGGACTCCATCGGTTGAGATGATTCCAACCCATTAATTTAATTATTAGATGATGAGCTTAATCTTTTCAATTATATATTAATTAAAGAGTAGGAAATGCTAAATAGAGTCTCGTTTTTACAATAAAACTTGTACGTAATTAAATGATATTTTTCAAGGAACTAAATGATATTTTTATGATATATATAACTATATATATATATATTATGATCTTCCATCACACTGACTGAAGTTTTGCGTGTTAAGTAATTCTTTAGAGCTTTTCACGCATTTTAGATTATCTCGAAGGCTATAAACTCCATCTAAAAAGTTATGATTCTGATCATAAATCCTTTTAATTAATTTGCACAACATGCATTCCAATCAGAATTTTTGTGAATATATATGATGATCTTTAATATATGCCTTGATCGACTATGTATGATATAAATTATATTTTCGAAATAATGTTAGGTTCAAATTAAGGTCTCGTTTGTATATATAAGTATTCACATCTAATCTTATATATTATAATTTTTCAAATCTCACACAAAATAAAATAATAAATTTGAATGTTTTAAATCTCAAAACATAAATAATATTAAAAAAATATACTCTAATAAAATTTTATTCAACTTTCAACTTTTATCTCAACTCATTTTATCTCACTTCATCTGTTAAAACAAATTAGCCAAAAAGTAATTTGTTTAGAGCCTTCGATCAGCAAATTTGAATTCAAAAATAAACCATCATGATTAGGGTCATAATGGCATGGGTCAAAGAGCATTAATGCCAAAGTGGCTTCAAATTAACTTTTGTAACATAATTCACTGTTGCCATGAAATCTTGAATTTTACAATGTTATCTATAATTGTTTAATGAAACAATTTTTTTTATCCCGAAAGGGCCGGTGCAACTCTTATTACTTGAAACATTTCCCCATATTCATCCTTTTCCCAACTTCCACCTCAAATATATTTTCTTTCTTTGCCGCCAAACATTCTAACATTAATCGAGTTTTACTATACATAAATTGATACATTATTTATAATAAGATTTATTATAATATTAAAAAAAGTAAAACATATAGTTTCATAACAGTAGTAATGTGTTGAGCGTATAAAAACTAAAGTTTATAAATAGATTTATATCCCCCCTCAGCGTAGGTTGAGATGGCGGGACTACTCTTCTATATTCCGATTAGTCGAGTATGGAGTTTTGTTACGTGGATATTGTTATTTCTGTCAATAGAAGTAGGCTATCTTTTAAACTTAGATCTTTAGATATTTGTTCTCAAGACTAGACCTATCTGCAACGAAAATGTACTGAAAAGTTATTAACGGTTGTAATTGACTTCTTAAGTCTACTTGTATATCATTTTTAACGAATGGAATGAGATTATTATATATAAAAAAAAAAATAGATTTATATATATGCTATAAGAAGTATTTTTTCATATGAATAAAGTTTTTTTTTCATAAAATAGAGTTTACAACGCTTTTAAGATTATTCAAGAAATTAGTTTCAATATATATAAATATTACATAACTCATTTTTAACTCATTTTATAGTTATATCTCTCATTTTAAAGGCTTTAACTGCGATTATAATTATAATAAATTCATATATGTAGCCGTCCCTATCTGTATCTGATTTTTCAACGCTCGGTAATTTTGTAAGAACAAAGAACCGCAGACGTCAACTCTCAGGCCATTTTCTTCGGAACCTGCACAATAAAAAAGTGTTTTAAGTTGGAGAATTTCACACGCAGTGACGCAGAGGGTAAAGAGAATTCAGAAGGGGGTGGTGACTTTGATGATGGTGGAAAATGGTACTGCAGCAGAGAAAATGGAGACAGCCCGAACCTTTCTTCTGGCCAAAGCTCTCTCTCTCTCTTTCTCTCTCTCGCTTTCTTTAGGGGCCCAGCAATCCCACCCCAACTGTCACGTATTCTTCCACTGTCAGACAACAACATTGTAAAGCTTTCTCCTCTCTGTTTCACCACCTCACTACCACTTTTCTCAGTCTTTAATGGCTGCCCTTCTCTGAGAAATTCTGCATAGAAATATAATGCGTACATTTGGGCCTCTCTTTCTGGCTGTCACATAGACCCACATGAAAAAATCTTTGTTTTTGGTCAGGTTTTTGGCATAATTTACAGAAACGTCATCTGGGTGTGCTTAGAAAGCTTATTTTTTGGGGGTTCTTAGTGTTGAATTGGGGTCTCTCTCGGTGCCTGAAGCTTTGACATCTGCTGGAGAATTGGGGAAAAGCTTTGGATTCTGACTTCGGAATTTGGAAAAACGAGTACTTGAGCGTTTCAAGCTTATGGAGATGGTTGGAAATTTTTATTTTTGTACCATGTATTGTTCTTTTAGCGGCTTAAGCATTTGCATTGAATGAAGATTTTAAATTATTGTTGGGAAAGAGTGAAAATGCAAAACACCAGAATCAATCCAATTGTGGTGAAGTCCTCAAAGTTGGATCGAACTAGCGATTATGATATTTGTGTTTATCAGTTTCAAATGGAGTTTTTGGTCTCCCTCAAGTTATTGATCACATTTTTTCCGCAAAGTTGGTCATTGACCAGTCTCTTCCATTGAAATTTGAGGGTATCGGAAGTTTGAGTGTTTGTGAAGTATGAGAGGGGCTGTTTCAAGGCTTATGGATGAAAAAAGAAGGCTTTGATACCTTGCTTTCCAAAGAAAACTTGAGTGCCTTTCGTTTTTACTAGGTTGGAACCGTTAGCGGTGAAATTGGAATTTGTTTGTTTTTCTCTGGTAGACGTCCGACTGAAATTGTTTCTTATTACTTTACCGATTTTAGTAACTCTAAAATTGAGGTACTTATTTTATGCATGGTATTTGTTTATAACCGCTGTTAATTTCATTCATTATACTCAAAAGAAGATTACTGGAATTTGTGTGATCTTTCTGCATTTCATGTATGGAAACCAAAATTCTGTAGTTCTACCCTGATGTGCATGACCAATATAGTACTTCATTTTAGTCCTGAATGTTAGGTATAACACCCTCGTGTTTTAAGAATTAGATTACTGATATTTCTGTTAACCTACTTTTAACTACTTTTTCAATTTCGCTTTTATTTTAATCAGGCTTAATGTGGCCATTACCAGTGTGTATTTTGGATTGAACAAAGCCAAATAGAATTCACGAGTCACTCGTTCATTATGGGGAAGAGGTCCCAAAGACGCCCGTTGCGGTATGAAAAGAATCAGTCAGGCTGTATGTGGGGCTTGATCAGTATCTTTGATTTCCGCCAGGGTCGCTCAACTCGAAGGCTGCTTTCAGATAGGAAGCGTGATGGCAGACCTGTTTCTGGTAAGAAATTAGTTTACTATTATGGAATGTCTTTGTTTTCGACAAAATGTCTTTGTAACATGCAAGGCTTTTCAAATAATATCTGTTAAAAAAACTATATGGACTAAAATGAATTGGGTAGTATTTGTGTTCATGTGTGATACCTGGATTTGTGATTATTAGGTATTTATTGCAAGAGCATATGTTCTAATCAAGCTTTTAAGTTTCATTGTTTTCATTTTGGATTATGAATATTAGTTAATATGCAGTGAATTTCTATGAAGCTCTTTAAAAAAGTCTCTAGTCCTTGTAATTGTTGGAATTTCTTTTCTTTCTGCAGGTGCTGGATATTCAAGGAATAAGTTTGGGGTGCTGACTAATTTGGATGAAGATAATCAAGGCACTGTTGTAAGTCTTGTCATTTTAGCCTAGTATCAAACTGAAATGTGAACTTAGTAACTTTAATGTGGTACTACTACAGACATTAAGGCCTTGTTTGGGTACCGAGAATACCTCAGGTACTCTCAAACACTCTTACTACTATTCTTTACTTTATTATTACTTTTCATCTACTTTTTCTACTATTCATTACTTTTCACCTACTTTTTACTACTATTTAATATTCTATTATTACTTTTTTACTACTATTCACAAACATTCTCAAACACTTTCACTACCCAAACCAAGCCTAAGTCCTTCTTTGGTTACGCAGTTTAGATGAGATGTTTTGTTGAAAGTTGAATAAAATATTATTATAATATATATATTTTTTTTTTTTGGATTTGAAATAGTTGAATTGTTTATTATATTTTGTGTGGAAATTTTGAAAAGTTGTAATGAATATATGAGATAAGATGAGATAAAATGATTTGGTTTTATGTAACCAAACCAGGCCCTAAGTTATCAACATGATACCATTTTGATAGTCTAATTTACAAATGTCTCAGGGTGGTAAAGAGAGGACAACAGCAGTAGTGAAAGCTGATGCTGATAAGCGTAGTGTGAAGAAACTCATAGAAGAGGAGATGTTCAGTGAGCAGGACCTGAAGAAGGAGAGTTGCAATGCTGAATCAGAATCAAAACCGTGCAAGCCGGGACATGAAAGCAACATAAAGACGGGGCACAAAAGAACAAAAAAGACTCGCAAGAAAAGCTGTGATATGGACAACCATGACTTGGATGCTGCTAAAAATGTGGAACCTGAATGCTCTTGTAATCAGAATGCGGAGAAACAATCAATAGAAAATATTTGTATAGATGAAATAATGGAAGATTTCTGCCGCTGGATCTATCAAAAGAATTCAAGTTCTACAAATCATGACCTGGATAATGAAGTTCAAATGCAATCAAAACAGAATCAGTGTGATTTTGACAGATTGAGAGATACAATCAAGGAGCTCATAAATCAGAAGTCTATTAATGTGAAGCATCTCAAAGAAGATGGGAAACTTCACCACTCCAAAGAAGTCAGTGCACTTGAGATATTAATTTCAGATGAGGAATTCTTTCAGAAACTAATGCAAGATCCAAACTCGATTTTAGTGAAATATCTTCTAAACTTGCAGGATGCTCAGATAGGGAAAGGCAAAGAACTTGAGTCACTTGTGGAACCAAACTTGTCAGAACTGGAGTTTGGTCGCCGTAGACAATCTGAGGAGCATGTTAATCATAAGCAGCAGCGTAACTTTTTCGGGAAAAAAGTCAAGTCTCATGAAAGAGTTTCATCAAAACAAATTGGGAATGAAAATTCTGAAGCTACAAAGAGAATTGTTATTTTGAAGCCTGGACCAGCAGACTTGCGAAATTCCAAAACTGAATGTAATGTTTTCTCATCACCAAAACCTCACTATATTGTTGGAAATAAAGGTTCAACTGAGAGAGTTGGTGGACAGTTTTCTCTTGGTGAAATTAAAAGAAAATTGAAAAGTGCCATAAGGAAGGAATCAAGTGGAATCTCTACTATGGCTGTTTCTAGTAATTTTCCTCATTGTCGTCAAAGTTTAGGAGGTAGTGAAACAGGGATTGATAAAGAAAACGTTGGGAAAATTTCTCCAAGTAAAGATCACTTTTATATGGAAAGAATTGTCAGACCTGCCGTTAGTGCCAAGAAAGGAGACATGGCCAGGAAACTGAAAGATTCTGAAGGAAACATGAAAACCGAAACTGTTGGCTATCCCAAGCAAACGGTATCTAGTATCTACGTTGAAGCCAAGAAACATCTATCTCAGATGCTGAGCAATGGGGATGAAATTGGAGATTTTTCTAGCAAACAGGTTCCTAAAAGCCTTGGAAGGATCCTCTCTCTTCCTGAGCACAACTTGTCTCCAGTTGGCAGTCCTGGAATGGACTGGGAGGATAAATTTGTAACTGCACAGATGAGGTTTTCTGCCTATGCCAAGATTCAGAAGGGCAACTCAAACACATGGTCTCCCAAAAGAGAAAACAATGTCAGCCATCTAGGTCCAGCAACACAAAACTTGGATAGTCGGTCATCCATTTCTGATTGCCCTGATAATAAAGTACAAGCTCATAACTCAAAACAAAATATCTCAGATGATTTTTTTCCTGGTATTGGAGACGAAGGAACCTTTGTTTCTGCTAGTGATGAGATGAGTCCTGAAGGTATTATTTTGTGAAATTTATTCATCATTAGCATTTTCATATATCTCAAGCTTGTTTTTGGATTCTTTAATCCTTGGTCTTTCATTTGACTTCTGCAGGTGCTTCGGAGAATGGAAAATCAACTGAATTTGTAGTGCAGGAAGAGATGAGTGTCCTATGTGCTCCTCCTGATCCAAGTTGTTCTTCAAGTACCGGAGATGACCAAAACACTAAGACATTTGAAATTTGTGATGATAAAGGATATTGTGAAAGCTTGAAACAGGTGATATATCATAGGTCCAATGCTTTTCCTAGGAATTGTAGGCTTGAATATTGGGTTCCTAAATTTCAGGCATTATTTTAAATTCCTATCAACTTGTTGAGATCCAATCTTCTTTTGTCTAAAATGACTGAGTGCCCATTTGGTTTTGAGTTTGGGAGGTTAAAAAGTACTTTTAACAGTCTAAAAGCTATTTTAAAGAAAAAATGGTATGTTCGGTAAATTTACAAAAAATGACCTGAAAAAAGCTAAAAACACGTTTTTAAAAAAAACTAAAATTGAGACTTCTGTTGAAAAGCACCTGTAGAGAACCCTGAAAACACCGTAACAACTTTAAAAGTGATTTACACATATGTTTACCTTACTGTAAACAGTTTTTCAATAGTAAAACCTTTTAACAAAGCTCTACAACTAAAATTACCAGACGTGCACTGGATCTCTAGTTACAGCCCAGAATGCTTGAACCAGGGGATATTAGATCAGACTAAAAGATGACATTCAATTCCAAGGTCCATTACTCATCACTGCCACCAGTAGCACCAGCGTTGACAGCTATCACCACCTTTCTCACTACTGGCACTATTGCTATAGTCATTCATCACTGCCACAGTGACTATCACTTCGTGGACTGCCACAATTACTATGACTACCACAACCACCATGTTCCCCATATCTATCACATTTATCCTAACAGCTATTGGTTGTTCTATTCACAGGAATCATATGAAGAGAAGCAAGCGCCATCTTCTCCGCTTGTATCTCCTCTCATCTCTTTAATCAATAAGAAAGTTGAAAACCTAGAAAGTGCTACTGATATACCAGAGCGGCCAAGTCCTGTATCTGTTCTTGAACCACTATTTCCAGAGGATGACATTAGCCCTACAAAGTCCATCTTCCGATCTGGTAGGCATTCATTTTAAGATTTTAAATTCTTGAAATCATTCAAACATTCATTTTGGATTATAGGCTAATGTCAATTAATTCACAATTCTTCAGTCGAGCTGCCACTGCAACCACTACAGATTCAATTTGATGAACATGAGTCTTCTGTTGCAAGTCCAGTTAACTGCACAAAAACTTGTATGGAAGACAAGGAGTTTATATTTGAATATATAAAAGCAGTGCTGCAAGCCTCTGGCTTGAACTGGGACGAAATCTGTGTGAAGTGCCTTACATCATACCAGCTTCTTGAGCCATCATTGTTTGATGAGGTAGAGTGCTTTTCCAACCAGCTCGGATATGACCGGAAGCTCCTTTTTGACTGTACTGATGAAGTTCTCCACGAGGTTTGTCAATACCATTTTGGTTGCTGCCCTTGGGTATCATTCATGAAACCTAGTATAAGGCCAGTTCCAAACATAAAAAAGGCTATTCATGAGGTATGGGAAGGAGTGTATTGGCATCTCCTTCCTATGCCTCTGCCTCATACTTTGGACCAAATTGTCAAAAAAGACATGGCAAGAATGGGAACATGGATAGATCTTCATTTTGATGTTGACACTATTGGTATTGAAATGGGTGAAGCAATTCTCGAAGACTTAATCAAAGACATCATAGTAGGCTGTGTAGATGACAATCCAGAAAGCGGGTATACTGCCGTTTCTAACTGATTCAGAAAATAGAAGCAGCAGTAACTTGTAAATGACAGTCAGCTTATACGCATCCATGCCATACATTGACCCGCAATTTGCCATGGTGGTCGGGAAGCAAGTTGTTTCTTGTTCATCAGGGAAAGAGATGACATTCATAAATTTCGGAGGGAACTTTGAATGTCAATGGGATGATTTGATCAGCTTTTCCTAACTTGTCTACTGAAAGCCTGTAGATATCTTTCAATCTTCAGCGTTAGATAGCTATCGGCGATGAGCCCTCATAGACAAAAATCATCAAACTGAGGATCCTTCATGGGTAGGGATCAGAAGTTCCAGTTTGCAAGCGTTGTGTGCAAGAATACAAATAATGCCTGTTTCTATGGCAATTTTCAAGGGATAAAAAGTATGAAATCTGGGTCAGGTCTGCATCTTAAATCAGTAATAAGAGAAGTGCTCTTGTAATAGACTAGTATAATTTTATGGGTTGACTTAGCCGAGGGTGTGTTCTTTAGTTTGTTTGATTCAATTCATTCTTCTTTGTTTTCACTTATTTATTTTCACGAGTGTTCTGTTTTGCAGCTTTTGCTGCTGTGTTTACTAAGGAATTGTGATTTGTGACTAAATAGTGTCGCATAAAAGGAGATAAAGGGACTTCATATTAGCCTATTAGGAGTGTTCTCTTCATCACTCAAACCTAGTATTATGCGATGGATTGTTGAAATGTTACATGAAAAATATGAAATAGTTATTCCACCTGCTTTGGGTTCTTGTGCAAACCCAAATTAGGTCGGTAAATAAATAAGATTGTTCAACCAGCAGGTCGAGATAGGTCTTGAGTTTTGCTCATTTCATTTGTAAAATAAGTCGTCGATTGATTGTTGAATGATACATATCAAACTCGGCTTATATCCTATAAGCTAATATAAATACAAATAACTTCAAATTTATTATATTTTTAGTCTTTTTTTTTTTAACTTTATAATTATAATATTTTTTGAAAATACTAATGCTATACGTATTGTTTGAATCTTTATAACTATATCTGTTGATGTATAAATATAAATTATAAAAATTTGTTTATAAAAATGCAAACTTTGATTGACAAAATTTAAATATATATATTTTTTTTTTGAGAAAAAAGCAAATTGCATTAATGAATACCGAACATTACAAACTAAACTGAAACATACATTACAAGTCAACTACAACATTAATAGCTCCTCAGTACACACCTATGACTGACATGGTCTAGTCCAATGTTGTAAACCTCTACAGATCTAAAGTCTGAGAGACAACTCTGCCAAAAACAAAGTAAATCAAACTCCATACAAAATTTATATATAACGTTTATAAGATAGAATATATATATATATAAATAATTTATGTCAAAATTATGTAGCTCATGGCAAATTAAAACTCGCTGAAAAGGAATGATATCACCAAGTTCGACTTGTGTTTGAGAGGGGAAAAAAATTAAAAGAATTGACTACTCATTTTCCATTCGAACTTGACTCATTTAGCCCTTATCAGTTGCCTGTCTGTATTGAAGATTATTTACTAATGTCATAAGAAAAAAATAATAATAACAAATAAATAAAATAAAATAAAGCATTTATGTCGACTAATATACCTAATTTCTCTGAACTCATAAATATTGAGAAGCCACACTAATTAATTTCCGACTATTCTATTGCATTGCACCAAATTTCTCCAATTATTGAGGAGCCCATAATTTGGGAAACCTACCAAGCTCATGGAGGTCTTTCCCAGAGTGTGATAACTCTTAAATTAGTATAAGTCGATTTCAAGTTAGTATAAGCCATCAGCGTCAAATAAAAAATACCTAACTTCCAAAAAAATGCATAACTTGCACAAAGCAAAGACATCCCTCCAAAGTATGTTACATCTACATAAAAGTATACGACAGAATAAAATAGGTAAAAGTCCTTGAAAGACTCGGCATAGACAACTGGAGTTAGTTACTTGTGTTTTTTATTTGCTTGTAAAAATGCAGTCTTAGAAGCTCCTGCTCTCTTCTTGTCAAACGCAGTTGTTCTGCTGTCTAAATTCTCCTCAGCATCAGAGTCATCATCACCTCCATCTCTAGCAGACAGCATGCATTCCTTGGCACTTTTGGAAGCTTTTCTTTTTCCGTTGTTTAACTTGGCGTATAGTTTCCTTTCAAGTGGGTCATTTGAAGGTCCAACTTTGGATTGACGCGAAACCTTTGCACCAAGTCCAAGCCTACAACACAATGTGAAGGGTTGCGGCAAACAGCTTACAATGACCTGAGAATAGCCATAACTGACACTAAAGATGGTTAAATATATATGCAGACCTATAAGGTCGAGCCTCCAATTCTACTTCTGTTGGTTCATCTTCTGCAACTTTGGTCATAGTATTAATCCATTGTTCAGCCTGCACATCAGTAGATTGTCATGACAAAAGAAAGTTGCATACCAAGCTTAGACTGGAGAATTGACAATAACAGCACGTCAGAAAATGTTCTATACTTTTCTCTGTGTATAGATAATTCTATGTACATGACAAGCATTACAAAGGCTCCATATGACCTTTGGCTATCTGGAAAAAGGCAAGGATGCAGTGCACTAGCCAACATAATGCCAAGGCATTAGGGATTCCGAATGGATGCCCTTTCAGCTGAGACACGTACAGACCAGCTATCTTTTTTTTTTATAACCGAGGGTGTCCGGACCAGCTTACGCGCACCTCAACTAATTGCACAGGACTCTGAAGTTAACAACCAGGTAAACCAGCTATCTAAACTTCAAAAATCAAATAAGAGCAGAACCGATTACATCAATTGTGCTTCTTGTTAGAGAATCTCATGTATTCTGTTAGGCCATGGTCACCGACTTGGGAAACTAAACAGGAGAAAGCACCAGCTAATCACCCATTTAGGAAACTAACCAGGAGAAAGCACCAGCTAATGAAATAAGGAGACTAGATATGAAACCATCCAATCATGCTGAGAGCATAGAAGAGATATGCAGGAAATCCAAATACAACTATCACTTGTCAGACGTTTTAGGACTTCAACAAACTACAGTTTTTCTTAAGCGTTTGATAAAAATACTAGAGATCTCCTCCAGATACTTGGTATGAGTATCTGAAAACACATTCCTACAATTCTGTAAGAGTTCTATTTGTCTCCTAAAAACAGAAATCAAGAGAAGGAAGAGAACAAAATTAACTGGTGTCCTCTTGTGGTCACATGAAATGGGCATCAGCTTCAAATTTGAATATTCACCACAGTGCAAAGAAAAGAAGCAAAACAAGGAATCATCCAGGAACCAATAACATCTTAAGTTCATTATTCACACTTCAAACAAAAAGGAATACTCACCAATTTCAATCCCTTATCCAGTTTAACAATTAGAGGAAGGCCAGCTTTTTGTTGTGTCTCTCTAGTGCCCATTGCAACTTCTCGGTCAGCCTAAACAATTAATGTTCATAGTCAAAATCTAGATATCGAGTATAGAATAAGATTAAAGCAATGTATTTATTTTCCCACAAATCACTAAACACTATAAACCATAATACCAGTTGGGCTACGGCGTGGGCTGGGGAGGAGCTGCGGGGGAGATCCGCGGTGGGGGTGAGGCCGTGAGGAAGGTGCTCGGCTGGCCGGCGACTACGCTACAGAGGAGGCGGCGGCATCGCGGCTGGGCGACGCCTGGAAGAGAAACCCACGGGAGAGAAAGAGAGGCGGCTGGAGGTGAAGGAAAGAGGGGAGGGAAAAACGAGGGAAAGCCAGATTTGGATATTTTTGGATTATTTAACAATTGGAATGAAATGAATTGAATTTAAAATTAAAATGTTAAATAAAATATTATTAGAATATATTTTTTAAGATTATTTTTATTTTGAGATTTAAAATGATTGAATTATTTATTTTATTTTATATAAAAATTTTTAAAAAAAATTATAATGATGAGATGAGAAGTTTTTAAAATTTTAAATTTTAGTCTTGAAAGTAAACCATGTAATCTCAACCCTTCATCTATGATCCCTAACCTAAATTCAATGGTGAGAAATCAAACACTAGAATAAACTAACTAAAATAGATAAATATCAATTTAAACTAGCAGTGGGTTACGTGCGAAGCACCTTTGCCCTGTATTATTATAAAATAACTTGCTCTAAAATATAAACATCCAATATAAAAGAAAAAAATTTAATGATAAGATCTACAAGGATTATATATCTCATTCTAATTAGAAATTACTAATTCAAACAACAATAAGTTTAACCAACCTATGACTCAAACAAAGGTTATTTCATAACATTATTATTGGTTTTAGATTATATTTCAATTATTTCATGACATTATTATTAGTTTTGAATAGAAAAAATTGTTAAGAGGCATAAATTTAAGTTGTGAATTAAATTGATAATAATCAAGAGGTTGTTGCTACTTTTGTAGATTTTTTTAAGTTTTTCTATGAGGTCACAACGAGGCTATCTAGTTCTTTATACCCTACATCCCCTTAAATCTATTAGTAAATATATAGAATAAAAGAAGAATTAAATAACATATGCGAGAGTGAACATATTAGGATGCAAGAGATGGCATTGATGATAAGGGTGAAGTATGATAAGTATTAAGGAGATTTCAATAGATCTAATATTCTGTTATATGTGGTTGTTGCTCTTGACCCCCAGTTTAAGATCGATGGCATGGTACATGGATTGAGAATTGCGCATGAAAATGCATGGGGGAGCTTATTGCGACAAGGGTTAGGGAAATCCTTGCTATATTGTTTGATAAGTTTACCGTCTACATGGGTAATAATATTCTGGCACTTACACTTACCTCACATCTTCCAGAAGCCAGGATTAGGAAAAGGCGTAGGTTGGATTGGGGTGAAAAGTTGGAGCATAATCCCATAATCCATCATTTTACAGAGGCTTAGGCGGAGGTAAACAAATGGCAGCAGATCTTCAACTATTTGCACAAGATTTTGATATATTAGTTTGGTGGAAGACTAATGTTGTAAAGTATCTCGTTCTTGGAGAGATAACTCGCAGTATTTTAGTCATATTTATTAGCACCATGGCCTTAGAGCTAGCTTTTAGCACCGAATAACGCATATTGAATCCATTCCGGAGTTTATTATCTGCTACAATTGTAGAGGTATTGATTTGCATGCAGAACTGGATCAAGGGGATCCCAATTCATGTTCTGGCTGTTCTTGACTTTGAAGAGGCCGACGAGGAGGATGGTGGTGATCAGCCTAGATCTAGTAATTATGGATTTCATTTTGTTATTTTAATTTATTTATATTCATTTAATCAGTTATAATTTCAAATTCAATTGTTGTAGCAATAATGAGACAATGTCTACAACTACCTCTGCTACAGTATGACTTCGAGTGTATTGGACCCACCATTGCCATTGGTTTGCACAATTTGTCCGTTAATTATTTTTTGTATTTATATAATTTTTGGTATATATTTATTTTGCTTGTATTTTTTTTAGCTTTTATAATCTCAATGTCATATACCGAATCCTACTCCTAAGAACCCAATGACCCAATCTCATCTTAGTTAATACTTTTAATGTTTGCAATTTTTACATTTCTAATATATGTTTTTATTTTTATTTTTTGTTTTATGTTTATAATTCTAGTGGAACTCTAATTCCACTACCTTGAGTAGTTCCACTACTTTGTATAGTTCCGCCATACCAATGATGGGACCTCCTCCAACTGTCTACCTATATCCATGGAGTAACCAGGTGATGATTTTGAGCTTTCGTGTACTTAGTGTGATTTTGAGTTTTTTTTTAGGGTAAATTGCAGCAATTCCTATAGATGTCTACTTCCTCTGCCATGTCTAGTTTCGCTACTAGTGCTAGCTCTAGTGTAGCCAGTAGCTCGTGCTCCTCTTTACCAGCATTTGTTCCTATTACAAATGCCAATCCATATCCATGTGGCAGTGAGGTGATGGATTTATTTTCCACCTTATGTGTGTATGCACATTTTCCACAACAGATATTGATCAGTTATAATTGTTTTTTACTAAATAGTAAGAAAATAAGGCACAACAAAGTCACTTTGTTAAGGCAATTAGTGATGCCACACTAGACTCGATAGAAATTGAATCACAATCACTGAGGAGCCAAAGGCAAATTTGTACTTTGAATCAAAGAATGAGTTGATTTCTTACTATAAACAGTACAGTAAACAATGTGGGTTTAGGATAATGACACAAAAGAGTAAAAGGGAGAAAGATAAGACTATCAAATATGTCACATAGGGATGTACTTGTGGTGGGAAGGCATGAAAATGGACGTCAAATGTCTCTAAGCCTTGGCTAACAAACAAGACAGACTGTAAGTCAAGGATGAATGTGTTGCTAAAAGATGGAAATGTGTGTGTCACATCGGTATTTAACACACACAACCATGTGCTAAGTCTAAGAAAATCTAGGTTCTTCAAATGCAATTAAGAAGTTAGTGAGTCTGTTATGAGGGTTTTGGATACAAATGATGAGGCTGGCATACGGATGAATAAGAGTTTATAAGCTCTTGTGACTAATGCCGATGGGTTTGAGAATGTTCCATTTGAAAAAAAAGATTGTCGTAACTATATTAATAAGGCACGTCACTTACAGTTGGGGAAAGGTGATGCATAAATACTATTTGAGTATTTTCAAATGATGCAATACAAGAATGATGATTTTTACGACATAATGGATTTAGATGATAATGATAGGATGATGAGTGTATTTTGGGCAAACGCCAGTAGTAGAGGAGCATACAACTACTTTGGAGATGTGGTAACATTCAATACCACGTACTTGCGAATAGATATGGAATGTCATTTGCACCTTTCGTGGGTATAAATCAACATGGATAATCAATTATTTTGAGTGAATGGATTATTTTAAGCGAGGATACATAATTATTTGTATGATTATTTAAAACTTGACTTGATTGCATGAATGAAAAGTGCCGAATATTATTATTATAGATCAAGATCCCGCAATGAAAAATGCGATTGTCATTGTCTTTCTTAACACCCGTCATAGAGATTGTTTGTGGCAAATCTGTGTAAGGTCTCTGAGAAACTTGATGCCCATAGTCAATACAAATGTGCCTTAAAAAGTAAGTTATTATTTTGTGTCTATAAATGCCCCATTATTGAGAACTCTAAGTTGTCTTGGAACATCTTTATTACAATGTTCAACTTGCAAGAAAATGATTGGTTGCAAAACTTATATGTAGAACGAGAGTTTTGGGTGTCGGTATATTTGAAGAATTCGTTTTGGATTAGAATGAGTACAACTCAGCGTAGTGAGAACATAAACGCTTTCTTCAACCACTGTGTGCATGCTAAGACAAATTTAAAATAATTTGTTGATTAGTTCGACAATATATTGAAGAAAAAAATTGAGAATGCAAATAAAGCAAACTTTCATTTATTTAATTTTATCTTTTTTTGCATATCACACTTGGCACTTGAGAAGAATTTTCAAAATATGTACATGAATGCCAAATTTGAAGAGGTTCAATAAGAGATAATGTGAATGATTTATTGTCATTATCATTTTCAAAAACAGGACGGAGTAATCACAACTAACTATGTCGATAATAAAATTAAAGCTGAAGATTTCATCAAAGAGATTGTTTATACTGTTTACTTTAATGAGGTCGATTTAGAGACAAAGTGTGTAAGCGGGTTATTTGAGATATGAGGGATACTGTGTAGACATATCTTTGTCATATTTTTAGTAAAAAAAGTCTATGGATTGTCTGAAAAGTACATATTAGACCCATAGAATGACATAAAATGTAGGTATACTATTATTCCGAACAATTATGACGAGAAAGATCAGAGACCCGAAACTTTTAGATATAAACGTCTATTGAAAATTTGTTATAAGGTAATAACAAATGCAGTGTCATGCGATGAGTATGCTGAGGATATGGTCTTTAAGTTGTATGTAATGAATGAGGTATACCACACTTTGAATCCCTATAACGTAGTTTCAAATGTTGAAGTAAATACTATTAATGCAATCATGAAAGGAAGTTCTAAAAAAGTACTAAGTTTCTATGTTGTCAGATGTAATGGAAGATACCCATCTAAGAGGAGGATGTCGATGATAGAGGAAAATGTGAAGAAAATAAAAATAAAGACCGTTAAAAATCGTAATGACAAAGGAAAAAGCAGATTAATGAGCATATAAAATGCAAGTTATGTTAGTGGTTACTTGATAATAGATATATAGTACTTGATAATATACTCTATTTTTTCTTATATAGCATTTGATAATATACTTATTTTTGTTTATTTTTGGATTGTTAGCGGCAACGTAGATTGGACACCGAACTATTTAAAAGCAATAGGAACCAATTTAGTTTATCGATGATGGGTACACAAGAAAATGTACAAACCTCCATGATGGGCAACCAAGAAAATGTACAACAACCAATGATGGGGACAGAAGACAGTGTACAAATCCCAATGATAAGGACACAAGAACGTTTATAATTACTACATTTTCTTATTTAACGTATTTGTATGTTTTTATGTGTGTCTTACTTTTTCTGCTATTACATGCACAGATGCAACTGAGGATGGATGGAATACATCTTTCGAAAACAGATAAAACATAACTAGAAAATAGTTTGAATGTCACTAGTGGAGTATGTTGTGTATTAGTGCTGATTTAAGATATTGTGTTGGTGGTGGTGATTTTAGAAGTTGTGTTGGTGGTGGTGAGTTTAGATGTTGTGTATTGGTGGTGACTTTAGATGTTGTGTGTTGATGGTGGTGAAGTGTTGTGTATTGGTTGTTATCTTATATCTTTTGTGTTGGTAGTGGTGAAATGTTGTGTATTGGTTGTGATTTGTAAAAATTGTGTGTTGGTGATTTAGATTTTGTGTGTTAGTGGTGACTTGAGATTACTTCTCTAATTTACTCATAAATGGGTTTTGTCATTACTATTATATAAACATATAATTTAAGTTATTTTCTCATATCAAGTACAAGAAAAGTCTGCTTTAGATATCATGGAGGCATAGTACTAGTGATGGGAAGATTTACTTGTCAATACTTAGTATAAATATTGTTATTGTTTATGTATTAAAATGCTAAAAACTTATAGTTTATAGAGAATTTCATGTATGGAGCAAACATGTATTTGAGTCGGCGTTTTGTATCCAAGTATTGAATTTATGTAAATTTGATTGGATGTGATTAGCATGATTTAAATCAGGATTCTATAGATCCGTAGTTGCAATAGATGCTTTGAAGATTGAACTAAGTTTGATATTACTTACCATGTCTAAGGAACAAAAAATAAATAAAACTTTAAGCATATCAATTATTTACTCATGAATAGACAATCCAATCCATGTAAGCTTGGTTTTTGACTTGTTCATTTCAGAAAAGATTGCAATTTTGGTCAGCAGAAGTGGCACATCAAAGCTAAATAAAATCTCAAATACATAACTATTCCTAATGATGGGTTGAAGATCACTAAAACTAAATAAACTCTTAAGTACATATGTGGTGTCTTACTCAAGTTACAAACGCTAAAACCCTAACACCAGTTCTTCATCATTACAAAAGTCCCCATCACTTTGATCGTATCAAATACAATGAAATAAATATGGTAAACAACCAATACACACGAAGTAGTTTACGTGCATGCCGCATGTCAACTAAGCACTTTCGAAGCTGGGCTTCATTGTTGTGGAGTGCAAACTCTCTCTTTCTAATATTTTATTCTCTACTTTTAAGCGTTTCCTCTTTCCTTAATAATTCTGCTTTTTTTTTTACAAGGGCTTTCTTTTTGACATCATTACTATTTGTCCATTTAAAATATTTATAGTATGATATTCTCTAATTATATACAAATCATAAAGTATGTTTGATGTCAAAAATTTGAATAAAACATTATGTCTTGAGTAAGTACTGTTAATTGCTTATAACTCTTTATTGTATTGTGGACACTCAAAGAATGGTCGCATTGGATTTTTTGGAATATTTGATATTCTAAGTAGAGCTTGCTTTCCACAAATGCAAATTGGGTAGTCCATCAAAGTACGATTAACAATAGATGATGAAGTAACTGATGATGACATTTTAAGTCAACTATTATTACAACAACTGCATCATAATTGCTTGAACATGTATGGATTCAAAATGAACACTTATCCAAAAGGAAACCCAACCATCACTTATCCAGAGAAACTAAAGAGAAAAACTTATTGAAAAAAAATACTCAACAAGAAGTGGCATGGAAGGCAAGACTGCTTTGTTAGATAATTGTTTAAAATACCTCTCTGTACTTCTAATATGTATGACTGCTTTGCCAATTTCTGTCCCTGTAAAATATTGGGTTTTAATGCCATATGGATTGTAACTCTAGTATGAATGTAGACTTCCTAAAAAAGACTTTTGACTGAGAATGATGTTGCTGACTCACACCCGATGTGCAGTTTGAGTTGGTCAAGCAACCATAGCTGGTACCACTTTAAATGGACAGCACCAAGGTTAAGGAAATTGTGGGATCCTAGACTTTAGGTCCTTGTTAAATATAGATGAAGAATTAGGCATGTAAAAGTGGCTCAAAATAGTTTGGGAAGTGCATGTTTATTTGATCTATGTGCTTTATGAAATATTAGTTGATTAAACTAAGAAATTGTGACAAGTGTGCTTTTAGCATTGAGTTGGACATCCAAGTCCAATCAATGTTGGTTATTCTTGTCTGAGATCATATGATATGTTATTGTCTTTATGGTCATGTGCCTAAATATATTTATCTCAAAATGTGTCTTCTAGTAGTTCAATGATCAAAGGGTTGTAGTTTGGTAGATGCCTTAAGTAGTGACAGTGAGCATATAGGGAGATAAGTGTATGTGGCCCTCTACCAAGTTGTATAGCATATATTTTTTGTTGGGAATATATAACTTGGTATCACCATGGAAGTTGCTACAATAGTTTGGTGCTAGTATAGTGCAGATAATGGTGTTTGTGATTATGTGAGTTATCTTCTCCTGTGACTGTAAATGACCAGTAGTATAACTTGGAGATTCAGGTCTCTATCAATACATTTTACAACTTTGAAGTAGAACAATTTATAGTGGGCTGTTATAGATTGTTTGTTTTGGAGAGAGGGGGCTACAGAGGATGTTATGAATATCCTCTTTGTAGTTATATGTTTCTTCATATATCTTTTCCTCATTTTTTCCTGCAAAAATATGTTAGGTTTATGTTTGTTTCCTCTGTAATGCAGGGGTATGCACTACTTTGTGTGGGCTTCCCATCATATCACACATTTATGTAACAAATGCCTGAAGTGATGTTGATTCAAGAAAATAGATCAAGAAAATGGAAGAAATGAGAGTGAGAGTTTAGGACAGAGTTGTATTTTAAACCTTTTGTTGATTTTTTTATTTTTTGATAAGTTAAACCTTTCGTTGATAAATGGAAAGTGCCAGTGTTAATTTTATTTATCATATACAAGTTGAATGTTGTGTTTGTTTGGCTGCATTTAGATAGGCAAGAAATCATTACTATCATATTATGTTCTTCTGTTGTATCAAATTATATACTCCATCTTTAGAATAAATAATGTAAATAATGTTGTTCATTATTGAACAACTTTTGGTAGAATAAATAGTTCTTTTTTTGAAATTGTTATTAATATCAATTTAAATCTCCAATGTTTGTATATAGTTTTTTAGCTTATGTTAGACATTTGTGATAATTTTTTGCTCATTCTCATCTTTTTTTTGCTTTTACATTTTTTTTTTTGAATTCTTTTGTCCTTTGCCGCGAAAACAACTTGCGGCAAAAGCTTTTTTTTTTGCCGGAAGAAGTTTCTGCCATCGAATGTTCTAGTGGCAAATACTTTTTTTTTTTTTCTCGGAAGAAGATTTTTCCACCTAATGTTCTAGTGGGTAATACTAATACTCACCAATACCTCTCATGGCAATTGCTTATATTCCACGAGCATAAACAAAAATGGATATGATTTTTCGGTGAATTTTATTGGCTCTTGTCGTGAGAAGTGTCGTGGAAAAGTATACGTATTAACCACAATTTAAACTTTTCGTGAGTTATAATACTTTTTCCAACGAATTTTATCACATGAGCTTCCCATGATAAAATTTTGTGGGAATAGGCTTTTTCCCACAAAAGCCTACTTTTTGCCACAAAACCTGTTCTTGGAAAACACTAATATTCTTGTAATAGATCTCTTGCTATGTGAAGCTAGTTTATTTGCAACATTAAAACACTGTTGTAGAATTCTTTACATAGTAACTTCCTGCTAGCCGCATTCAAATTTGAGCTTTTTTATTCTTTTTAATAAATAAGTCACATCTAAAAAAGCAATAAGTATACCTACCTACTCATTCAGTAAACACAATCTTGACATACATGCACAAATCCATCTAGTCCATCAGAATCAAGTTTTGGAATTGAATACATGAAATATCCTATCTATGTTTAATGTAAACATGAAATTAGAAAACCAACTCCATCACCAACTCCATCCTCTGATTTATATATTACAGAAAACGATATGTACAAAAAGTCCATTTTTCGTGGATGTCATCTATAAGGATGCAAACCTAAAATGATTGAGCTCCTTAAATGCTTGGGATGGGGAAGTCATTGTCCTTTAGAATGACTCTAAGGGCTCCAATAGAGATAAATAGGCACAAATCAATAAATTTTCCAATGGACTGTGCGTTAACATCCATGGGATCTCTTACAGTAAAACCTGCAATCTAATCAACAAGCATATACACACATAAACAAACTTGACATAAAAGGAATAATCGTTGCAATCCTTGAATAATCCGCCTAAGTGATGAGGCATGATAAACATAGATAGTTGTACCATGCTTGACATATAACATAAGCATTGCAGGAATCTTGCTAGGGGTTTCTCAAAATTTTCATCATTTTATCCACTTCTTTTATTTTTTATTTTTTTATTATCATTATCTACATATTAAATTATATTCATTGTTTCTTCGGAATTATAATCATCAGGAATTTGAAGATATTTCCTACTTATGTCACCAATCTATGGAGCATTTTAATAACTTTTCCAATGACATTTCCATTACAAATGAGTTAATAGTAAGATAGAGTTATCAAGAAACCTAGTGACTGTATTTCAGTTTCACCATCCAGGTTTTTCTAAGGATTTCTTCGGTTTACTCCATCCTATGATAAAAAATTGACAAAATAAAAACTGAAAAATAACTTCTAAGCTTAATTCATCACAACCTAATAGAGTCAACCATTAGCTTTCTAGAATATCAATCAATGTTCTATCAATTGCGTATGTAAGTATGCTTACGAGCCAAACAGTTGGTCTCAGGGAAGATTGTGCGAATGGTAGATATCACATATTTGAGCCCAAATCCATAGATTTATGCTTCTGGTTTAACATGTTTATAACTTCATATCATGAACTTGCTTCAAACCATTTGATTACAGTTGGAGACAAAGGACTCATCAATGTTAGGAAAGAAGAAGAAAATTAATCCATGATGAAGAACGGCGAGCACACACTGTCTACTAGTAGAAGCAAACGACCAGAATCCACGACCAAGAAGGGACTGAACACACAAGCTTCAGGGGGCTTTTTTTGCAACGCACCGTGGTGGGTTAGGGTTAGGGTTCAACGTCTCAACATGAAGAAGGGACAGAACACACGGGCTTCGGGTGGGATTTTTTTGGAACGCACCGTTTCATTTTGCCACGTTGGATGATGTGCATGGGGCCTGCAGGGTTCATGCCTGAGTTTAGATTTTTTCTATCTCAAAAATAATTTATTCACTCTCAATTAATAATTTCCCAACTTTTACAATCCAAACTTCACCTAGAAAATGCCATCCAAATATATACTATATCCATAAAATTACTCAATGTTGTAATAAACTCTATACCACCTAGTAAGTAGATCATGTGAGACTTCTCCATATGCAGCGCTTTCATGATTTGCTCACTACTTATTGAGAGATGCAACTTAATTCAAGCCTTATGGTGTCACTAAGAAAAAAATAAGAATAGTTACATATGCCTTGTAGATTTCAGTACCCACTTGGTAAATATTTCACGTGGGACTTGAAACCCATGCAATATTTGCCTATTTAGTAATCCAATACAAGATTTAACTCAAACTAGGTATTAAAATGAAAGACAAAACTTGCCACACTATAAGAAAAATTATCATTAATTAAGGTTTACTATTAGTAGGAAAAAATTGCAAATTCATTGCTAATATATCTTTTATTAGCTAAATTGTTATCCTTGTCAATATGTATGCAAATACCGAGGCAATTTATTGTTGTAGAATAGTAGTGACTAATCGTTTTCATCATTGATAAAGATGTATGAAAAATGACTTTTTGCAGCCTAATTTGTCTTTCTTAGTAACATTATAAATATGATTATTTGTGATATAATTCAAGTTGGTGCTATTGTAGACTTTTTATTGGTGAAAATTTAAAGGCTCTTCTTAAAGCAAAAGAAATTAGGAAGAAAATCTTTTCTAACAAAATATTCTCCATAGTTAGTGTTTGGGTGGGGATGAAAATAGGTTGGTTAAGGTCCAATTCTAAGAGTGGAATTGGAAATATTTATTGCCCTAATGAAGAAACTCTAAACTATAGAGTAACTCTTTATTTACCTAAGTTCTGACTGTGGCTCATCCACCCCCATTTCTACTTGTAGTAGTGGTTGACCCACGTTCACTTATATCACAATCATCAACTTTGAACTAAGAGGTTTCAATTGTTGACTCCATGAATGACTAAGTTTGGAGACTTAGGCATAGTTTGGGTATCAACAATTCAAGTATTTTCAGAATACCTCACTACTATTTATTATTTTATTTTTACTTTTTACCTACTTTTCACTACTATTTACTATTATTCAATATTCTATTATTATTTTCTCACTACTACTCACAGAATAACTGAAAATATCTCACTACTCAAACATAATCTTAACATCCATCAATGTCGATACTATTATTAATATATATATATACATATATCTTCATATCATTTTAGCACTTAGTCCTAAAGAGGTGCTACATGTAAGTCTCACATGCTAGGTTTACCAAGTGGACCGACTTTATTGTAATATTGGTTAGTCATTTTAAAATATGATAGGGATTCTACTATCACTCTTTCTAGGATAATTACATTTTGCATTTGGTTCCAAA
>QEOT01123049.1:30725-44502 GCA_003123785.1 Pterocarya stenoptera | reverse complement strand
CTTAGCACAAACTTGTTAGCTTCTTTATGAGATTACCATACAGATTTTAATGAAGTGGGAGAATCTTAAATTTATCAAACCATCTCTGTTTTTGTTTTGTAACTTAAAATTAACTCCTTTTTGCTAAGAAGTCTAGATACTAAATACAGAGTGATTCTTATTCAGTTTGATGCTGGACAGATGCTAAATACTGCCAAACCCTAGAGAAATTTCTGGGTAGACAATAGCCAGAAAAGAGTTCTCTTACCTACTCCTACACCATGCTTGAATTATAAAAATACTAGGAAAATTTTCTTTGTATGCTACACTTGTAGTAGACTCATTTTATTTGGTTAGAGGTAATTATATCCCAATCAGTCTTCTTTGAGTGGTAGTTTTTCTTCCTTGCATAACTATAAAGCTGGGGCCTGCATTTTGACTAGAGCTTATTGTGATTTCAAGATCTTACTGTCAGACCTTCGGGTTAAAAAGTGTGTTTCGGGTTTTAACAACGATTACCCACGGATCTTTGGGTTAGACGATCTCAATAAATGACTCTTTTGTCGTTAAATTTTTCTTTACAGCCCTCCTGCAATTGAGAGGTTGTCAAGTGGCCTGTTTCAAGAGGTGATTGTTACAAACACGATCCCAGTTGTAGAAAAGAACTACTTCCCCCAGTTGACTGTTCTTTCAGTGGCAAACCTGCTGGGTGAAACTATTTGGCGTGTTCATGATGATTGTTCAGTGAGTAGCATTTTCCAATGAAATCATATTGGAAAAGTTGAAGACGTCAATTAGGTTAGCTGGTAAAGTCAATTGAAGCAGTACCAGAGACCCATATCAAGTCCTGCATTCACCAAGAATGAGAAGGATTTAAGGAATAGAGAAGGTTAGCTCTTTATTTAATGGCCCATAAGCCCTGTGAATTTATGGCCGAAGAGGGGAAAAAAAAAAGGAAAAGAAAATTGATTTAAAGAGTCAAATGTCAGCCTTTCATTCAATCTGCCATTCATGGCTATTTTCTGTTGTTTTCTACATTTTTTGGGGCAATTTTTCTTCCAATACACGCCCTTTTTGGTTCATGTTCCTTCCACTTTCCTTTAGAGCTGGTTGCCTGCTTCTTCAAACTGGTTTGTTCGCTCAAATGTGGACTTGGCTCGGATTAAGATTTCTTAAAAAAATTTCATCAAAACATACTTTACAATTTAGAGAGATATGAATATACATGCAGCATTTAATGGCGTGAGGTTTATGGGCTGTTTATCTTTATCTCATTGAATTGTAGGAAAATTGAAACCCCAAGGGGTTGGCCCAAGTGGTGAAAGCCTTTGTATAGGAGTATCACTCCCTCAAGGTCTAATGTTCAACACTTGGTGTAAACAATTCTTAGGGGTCATACTTTCTGGTAAAAAGTTAACGATTTAACCAGTTTTGTGGAGGCAAACTTCTGAGAATTCGGTACATAGGATTGGGGTTTACTCTGCATGGATGAGTCCGAAATGTCTTATCTTGAAGAGATTACCTGGTATAATAATAATAATAAAATATATCAAAAAAATGTGGATAAAAAATTGAACGATCCAATTTGTTACATTCTAAGGAAGATAATATATATTTGTTGTAGTAATAACAATGATAATGTAAATTGTCTTTATTCATAGGTTCATTAGGCTGCTAAAGCGATCGATCAATTTTTGCATTGGATCTTCATGCCATTCGTCCATAATAAGGATCAAGACAACATTTTAACCTACACCCTAAAATCTTGGCAAAATCATCGTTCGATGCCAGATTTTCTCTGAAATTAATTTTAATGATAATCAAATATACTATACAAGTTGAGGCTTGTTCTAATTGTCTAACTGAAATGAATAATCTAATATTAAAAATAATATTAAAAAAAAAAAGACAAACACAATATTAAAGGTTAATAACGCCACAATATTAAATGCTACAGTTATATTTAAGAATAATAAAAGTAAGATAGAAGTATGGTATGCAATATATATATATATATAAAGAGTTTTACAACATTTATAATTATCCTATCAAAATTTTAAGACAATATTAAATATTTAACAAATATTATAAATTCGATTGATACATTTATTTCTTTCCCATTTTAGATTGACACAAAAATCTTTACGATCTTAATTCCATTGAAATTGATGCACACAGTTAAATTGAAATTATTTATAGACATTGCTATGATGACTCCGTATGTGTATTCCAAACATGTCTTCTAGTGCAATTTGACTTTTCTTTTATTATTATTATTATTATTTTCAAATAATTTTAAACATTCTTAATTATTGAGAATTTTTTTTACAAATTTACTAATAATCACTTTTTAACCATTAAAAATAAAAAATAAAATAAAATACACATGAGAAACATTTGGAGTCACCCAATCATTTTCCATTATTTATTTATTTGTTCAACAAATCGAACCCGACCCGATTCGCCCATAACTGGTCCCTTTGCAGACTAGGGTTTCAGTTGTCCGTGCCTATAAATACCCTCTTCGACGCACATCTTTCTCATTCCGCCTCGCGCAACATACTTCCCTTCTCTCTCTCTCTCTCTCTCTCGTTTTCTTTTTCTTTGAAAGGTGAAGCTGTGATGAAGATATATCTGTGTACCGGAGGCGGTTTCTAACGATTCCGTCGTTGACGGCAACACAACCCTCTAAGAAGTTCTGAGCTTTCCCTTTCACAGTTATATCGTGCTCCCGTTTTCTTCTTCTTACTTTTTTTAAAGCTGAAATCATTTGTCTATTGTGGAAATGGTTATGGTGGTGGGGTGAATTGGCGAGGTGATGATAGAAATTCAGACCAAGTCTGTCAATCCGCTGAACTATAGTGTGACGACTCCATGAATCCCGACAGGTTCTGATCGCTATTTTATGTCGCCACCGATTTGAATTTCTAGGGCACGGTTGTAGGTCTTAGCCATACAGTCATACCCAAGTCCTTTCTAACCCAGTGAAACTAGGGTCCTATTGTGATGCTTTTTGTTTCTCTTTTTAATTGAAGTGCTGTCTGTTTTTGCTGTGTTCAGAGTTTGGTTGGGCAAGTGATGAATCTCATTGTAATTTAATGGGTAATTTGCGTCTGAGATCTTTCATTGATGCTTTATCACCTTGGAGAACTGATGCCCTCTTTTATTTTGGGTGAGATGCACTTCAAATCTAATATAAAACTTGTTCATCAGTTGCACAGAGGCACACGGCCTACGTAGTCTGCTTAGTGTGCCTAACCCTCTTATTTTGCAACTATATTGCGTGAATTTTGAGGGGTATGTCACTGAGCAAGATTTGAAAGTCTTGACGGTATATGCAACTGAGTAAGTTCTGGATTTTCACCTTTTTTTGATTGATCTGTTCAACAATTACTATTTGTTAGCTACTTTTGATGTCTAATGATGTTAGTGTACTTGTGCTGCTGAGTGTTGTGGAAATGATGATATACTTTACTGGCATGCTTAGTTAAAGGATTTGCTAGAAACAATATTGCTCAAATAATTGAATCCTCATCACTCTACTCTCTTTGAATGTCTTTATCAACACCATATGATAGATAACTTAAGATCGTTGTAGCAGGTTTTAAAGGCTTGAATGCCTTTACAATCAGCTATGATGACTTATGAGATTGTTATAGCATGGTGGTAAAGACATCTGTGGGTTGAGTGTGATTTGGATTCATTTATTTTGTAGTGAATTGTTTTGTCACCGTTTGAATATGTTGGTTGGTTGGTAGGTATCGACCTGAAGATCACCTGAAATTCTGCATTGTGGCAGGCTGGCAGCCGAATTGCATGGGTCGTGTGTGAGGAATTGACGGTGCGTAGATAGTGATTTTCTGTGCTATTAATGTTTTGTTCATCAATTTGGTGGGGCACATGACGAATATAAGTGTTGTAATGGGTAATTTGCGTCTGAGATTTACAGTGATGCCATTTCATCTTAAAGACTGATGCCCCCCATCTTTACGTCTTTAAATTTTTTAATCTGATGGTATTGTTGGTTTTCGTTCAGATGATCGAGCAACGGCTCTATTCGTTTTATTTTTGGGAAATGATGCATCCACCAAAAAATGCATCTCGATAAAATCTATCGAGATCTAATTTTTAACTTAATCTTTTTTTAATTAATTATTAAGAAAGTGTTTTAAATGTTTTTTTTTAAATTTATTTTAAATATTAAAAAGATTTAAAAAATGTTTAAAAAAACAAAAAATAAAATTATTGTATTTTACATTTCTCACCACCTCTTGGTGGCTCTACCAGTTCTTTTGAGTAATTTCTTTTCGGAAATGCCACTGCTACATCCATGATGAGTCGATTTCGACAAAAAGTTATCGAAATTTATTTTGTTGTGTTAAAACGTTTTTTTAAATTTCTTAAATAATTTTTAAAAAAAATTTAAACTCATTAAAAATACTTAATAATTAATTAAAAAAATTACAATTGATGATTATTTTTAAGATCTATTTTTGGTGGGAATATCATTTTTCTTTGAGAAATGGCATTGTTGTACCATTTATACAGATTATTGTCTGCATGCCGTGTTTCGGAGTTTATAAAAAAATAAAAACATATATAAAAGAGTATTACTGTTTGGATTGAGAGATGTGATAATTGAGATAATTTGTTAATAGTAATAACATTCGTGAGTTGAAGTGGTTTTTACAAATTGTAAGTTTGGATTGTAATTGAGATGAGATTGTTTTAATTGGAGAGGACTGATAAAAATAATAGAAATGATCTCAAAAGTGGGATAAAACAGTGTTTGGATTAGATTGATTGAGATCCGCGCTCGGTCTTGTCTCTTTTATAATTTTGAATGCAGGTTTTTTGATATTTTTAGTAAGTCACAAGTTAACAAGTGGTGACCACTCAGATGTGCAGCAGCCCTGCCTACCTCGCCCTTGCATGGTGGGATGGGTAATCTCAACTGTCCATGCATGGTTGGGATGGTCTGGTCTAGGGGTGCTATTTGCATGGTCTAGGGTGGGGGAACTCCCTCTTCACCCCCTGCTTTGGCACGGTTGGTGGGGTTGAAATCGCTCCTTACCCCACCCCTCGCTCAATCCAGTGATTTATTGGATTTATAAATTTTTTTTGAGTCAAATTTTTTTCGATCTAAATTATAATATAATATAATTATAAATTTTATTAAAAAATAGAAAAACTAATTGGAGTTGTATATTGGTTTGTCTTGATCTTTTAGGTCAACTTTTATATAGAGGTTAAGACAATTCAATAGTTATTTTTAAGTAATGTGAAACTTAACAGTAAGTCCCACATTGCTTAACAATGACTATTGTATTGCCTTGACGTTTTATGTAAAGGTTGGTTTAGAATGTCAAGGTAATCCATTATATAAATTATTTTTTATTATAAAATATAAGGTGAGAAGTGTTGTGTGGGGTGGGGGGTCCTTTTGGGGTTAGCCTGCCCCCTGCTCTTGTTAGCAAGACAGGGGTTGGGGCCTTTGCATGAGTGATGCGGGGTAGTTCGCTGGCCCATGCGGTGGCGGGGCAGACGGGGGCTGGGTAGTGGGGGTTGGACCGCTACCCACCCTTAATTTAGTTGAAGTGGCGCCCCACGTATTTATATATTTTATAGGATAATATTAGATTGATTATTAAATGTGTATTGACATTTTTAACAATTAAGAAAAAAATATAAATTCACTAATAGTTATTATTTTTAATCATTAAGAAAAAATAAAAATATATGAGTTCGTACATTGATAGACATATTTGTTAATCATTAATCATATTATCATTTTTCTTTATAATATATATTTATAAATATTTGTTATTAATTTTATTATATATAAATATAATAATATGTAGTAAGTATAATTTTTACTTAATATTTTGTATAAGTTGTAATGTAGTTAGTGTGATTCTTTTATAGGTACTCAAAGCACTACAAGTCTCACGCTTAATCAGTGTGAGACTCTTATATTATCTTGACATATGACAATACATGAGTTTAACATTGTTAAAAAATCAATCTTCTTTTTTTCGCATATGAAAATGGCGTATTATTTATTTTTAAAGTTTTTAAACAAAATTATATTCTCTTACATAAAAAGAACATCAATCACTTTTCAAAATTTTCAAACAAAACAAAATATGAAAGATGATAATCAATCATCTTTCAGATCATTTTCTAAATTTTGTTTGAAAATTTTGAAAAGTGATTGAAGTTCTTTTTAACATGTAAAAGAAAGATAATTTTGTTTGAAAATCTTGAATAATAAATAATGCTCTCTTTGTCGTATTCCAAAAGTAGAAGATAATATTTGATTTGAAAATTTTGAACAATGTCTAATGCCTAAATTTGTTATCAGTCCATTTAACCAAATGACTTCTTTTACAACTTCTCTCATAGTCATGTATTCATCCTTTGTGGATGATATTGCAATTGTGAACACATCTTGTTGTCAAACAGCATTTGTCAAGAGCACCTGCATATATCAACCAACTAACTAAACTGATGGCCTGGGAGATGTCAAGTCGTGTACACACAATATAGCATACATTTCGTTTCCAATAACACTTGCATATGAGACATTTTTCATATAGTTATTTTCCTCATCACTATTAGGAGCCTGCAATGAACTAAGCTTGAAATATAGGGTCATTGGAGTACTTACTGGCTTTGTCTTCGAGTCTATGTTGAAACGTTGTAGTACTCTCATCAGATAGTGCTTATGAGTAAAATGAACTATGCATTCACCATATCTCTATTAATTTCCATCCTCAATATTCTTCGTGCTTATTTTAGATCTTTCATTCCAAACTCTTCTTTTAGATATTTCATTCCAAACTCCTGACTTAGCTGAGCTTTCAAATGATTTTATCTCTATCTTGCTTTTAGATGCAATCATATCATCTACATATAAAAGCAAATATATGAAAGATCCATCTGCAAGTTGTCTGAAATACGCAGTGATTGAATTGGCAACGAGTATATTTCAAGTCAATTATGAAAGCGGTCGAAACGTTTGTACCATTGCCGAGGTGACTGTTTCAAACTATATAGAGATAAACTCATTTATTTTACCATCTTCTTTAAATCCTTCTGGTTGAGATATATGAATCTCCTCTTCCAGATCACCATGTAAGAAAGTTGTCTTCACTTCAAACTCAGTTACTCAAGATCATATTGTGCAATCAAAGTTAATAATATCCGAATGGATGAATGTTTCACAACAGGAGAGAATACTTTACTATAGTCAATTCCCTCTATCTGAGCATAGCCCTTGGCTACTGATTTAGCTTGAATCGCACCCCATTTTTAGCAACTTGATCATCTTTTTGATTGAAAACTCACTTACAACCAATTGACTTCTTTCATTGTGGAAGTGGCACAAACTCCCATGCCTATTCTTATGAAGAAACTACATCTCCTCGCTCATTGCCCTTTTCCATTCAACCTGTTCACTGGACTGTATGACTTCTTTGTTAGTGGTTGGGATCTAATCCCCTTCAGCTGGAAGTGCATAAGTCACATAGTCTGTATAACGTGCTGGTAAACGTTTCTATTTTCTCTGCCCGTTTGTTGCAATTGATTCAGGTTAGCTTGGAGATATCGTGATTGGACTATCAACCTCAAGTTGTCCTCGCTCTCCATTAGTGACTCTTGAATCTTTTAAGGTACTAAACTTCACTTTCTGCGAATCACAATGTGTTTTGCTATCATGACTGCCTTCATGGGAGTCTTTATGCTCATGTGACTTGAGCATTTCAGACTCATTGAATGTAACATATCTATTGATGATTACCTTATTTGACTTTATGCACCAAATTTTGTACCCCCTTTTACACCAGTGCTAAAGCTTAAGATCAAGGATCAAGCTTACTTTCTTGAGCATGATAATAAGTAGGACATTCAAAAATATGTAATGAGTTATAATAGTAGCATGAGTACATTTTCACATTTCAATAGTTGTCTTCCCGATATTGGCAGTTGCGGGTAATCGGTTGATGAGATGGCATGCATATGTTACAGCTTCAGTCCAAAATTGTTTACTAAATCCAGCGTTCAGTAATATACACCATACTTTATCCAGCAAAGTATGGTTCATCAGTTTTGCCACACCGTTTTGTTGCGGTGTTCCTCGTACAGTGAAGTGTCTAACACTTCTCTCTTTCTGGCATACTTCTATGAAGGGGTCTAGAGTATACTCACCTGCAGGTTTGAGTCTGGATCGTTTTCTTCCAATCAAAGAAGATCTTTAATACTCCATTTTTATGCTTTATCGTGTAGAACAACAATCCACAAATAACGAGAATAATCATCAACAACAGTTACAAACTAGTGACTCCCAAAAATGTAATTTTGGTAGGTCCCAAACATTGAAGTGCACATAGTCAAGTATCTCTAGTGTATGATGGATTGCGGTTTCGAACTTAATTCCCTCTACATTTGTACATCTCTTATATTATATTGACCTCTTATAAAAAAGTTACACTAGGCTACACTATAATTTATATAAAATATGCATTAGTAAATTTAAAAATTATGTTATTAGTTTTTAAATTATAATATTTACAAATTTAAATTTACAATTTAAGTTTAAAAATGTGCCTTTAATCCCTTTTAATTATAAGAATAATTTTTGAGTCTATTAGACCGTATCACTATTGAAGTGAGCGGTGGACAGTGCATGACGGATGGGGAGTCTGCCATGCCTCCTGACATCGGGGACCCTATCCCGACATTTCGGGAGCAAGATTTGGGTAGTACTCCTAGTGAGCTCACGTCAACGGAATAAAATAAGTGATATGAGTGGGATTATATAGGAGTAATTCTCTTAATTGTTAGGGTCTTGCAGGGGTCGAAGATGTGCCTCAATGAAATGTACCTTCATTGGTTTGCTTTTTATTTAAAATATTAAAAATAATAGATGAAATATATTATTGGTGTATTTTATCGGTGCGCGTCGTTGGTTGACCATTGCATCTTACTAAGTTTTATGTTTTTTCTTTCGTAGCTAGTGCACTTACCTCCCACTTTTCTTTTTGGTACAAAAGTGTGGGTTTGTTTTTTAAAAATATTATAAAAAACACACTTTTGCACCGGAGATGTCGCACTTTGGGAGATCAATTAATATTTTCCTTTTTTTTATCCTTTCTTGTCTAAGATGGAAATGCTAATTATTTCCCTAAATGAGCGATATTGATTAAATTGAGCAATTTTATTCTCTCTTTTTGAGAAATCAAGCCAAGATTTCTGATCCATATTTTTCGTAACTCAGCTTTGGATTTTGTTTAAAAATCTATTTAGAACTTTTATTTGTAGGAAAATATTTTCTTTTTAAAGAAAAATTATGCTTTCATTACATCTCAAACGAAAAAAGATATACAAGGAGGAAAGTTTTCCAGATCAATCAGCACATCATTAACCCTTAAAGTATTTTTAGCCAAAGCATGAGCTACATTGTTGGCACCTGGAAAATATTGAATAAACCAGCTATCCACCATGGAAAGGAATTTCCTTATATCCTCAATCATCATTCATGTGCTGCTCCACCTGTCCTCAGATGCTTGAATTGCATTAACAACTTGCAATGAGTCTCCTCTCAAAATGATCTTTAATTTCAGTTTCAAGGAGAGTGGCAACTTATAAAGCACTAATAGATTCTGTAAGGAAAACATTTGGGTACAGGGATCTTCTCATTCTAAGAGTAGCCACCACCCTACCTTCCCAATTACGAGCAACAACTCTTATGCCAATCACACATTTTGTCATGTCAAGAGCTCATGCCACTTGAGTTTCATAAAACTTTCTGGAGGAGGTTGTCGATGTTGATCAACGTGGGAGGTATTAACATTTCCAATAATGCCTATTGCTTTGTCTAACTGCTTATAGTCCTCAATAGCTTGGTTTGCTTTGTTCACCAGAATGTATGGATGGAAAAAAGAGTCTTAAAAAATAAAAGAATTTCTTCTTTTCCATATTTTGTGAGCCACTGTTGCAAATTTTACAATTTCATCCCTTGTCAAGAAACAAAAGATCTTTTTGACTACTCCCAAGAATGAGTCATATTCTAGCCTGCACTTTTGTATCTTCCTTGAGCAAAGTCCTCATACAACTTGTGTTGAACAACAACCCCAAATGGCATGTTTCACACTTTATTCATTATGAAGACATATTGGACATTTTGGATTTAACTACATTCCTAGTTCTAATGATCCAGATATTAGACCATATTTTATCCTTATCGTTATTCCTTAAGGTCTGATCTTTATTTTTTGTCTTGAATTTCTCCTTGGAGATGGTATGTGCTCTTTACTGAAAGTTTCTCGTCTGCTGTGCATCTCCAGAATAGCCTATCAGTGTTGTTGTATGTACTAATGAGGATTGTAGTAATTTCTTATGCTTCTTCCTATTGAAAAACTTTCCTTAACAAATTCATATTCCATTGCTTTGAATCACTATCAATCAGTTCTTTAACTTTGGCATTTTCATTAAATACTCATATGGGTGATTGGATCTTGAAAGAGACTAGTCTAGGTAGCCACTTATCATTCCAGATATTGACTGATGTCTCATCTCCAATCCTCCATAATAGTCCTTCTTCAAGGAGTGCTTTGGATACCGTTAAGCTTCTCAATATGAATAAAGGACTATACCCAAGCTTAGCCTTAGGGAAACTTCTTGTTGGGTAGTATTTTGCGTTAAAAACCCTTGCTGCCAATGACTTTGTAGGAAAATGTTTAGTTGTCTTCTAAATGTGCTTGTCAAAAGTGTCTTCTAATGTATATTGTTTTTATTTTTATTGTTTTTTAAACATTTATAAAATAAAAAATATGTACTAGGGAATACTTTTGGATGACACATTTTGTGGGCAACTTAGCAACACATATTTTTATCACACAGTTTATTGTGGAAGTTTTTTTTATATGAACTATATACTAAAAAAATGATTGGTGTTTTGATTTTTTTAAATTATAATAAACTTTATTTGAGTAAGATACAAGTCTCAAATAGATAAGTTTCGTGCAAGTCCAAATTTATAAAAAAAAGGTAGCTCATACTAATAAAGAATCGTTTTTTTGAAAATTTTTAATGTGGAGTTTACTTTTTTACAAAGACTTGCGCATGATTTATCTATTTAAAACTTGTACAAATCATTTCTCATTTCATTTTAAGTCGTGTTTGGCTTTTGATTATATATTTACTCACCTTGCATGATGTAGCATGTTGTTTTATCCCGTTAATGTGTGTGAACATTTTTACATGATTTGTGGGTTTTATGT
The DNA here is from genome assembly GCA_003123785.1 of Pterocarya stenoptera. Lineage (NCBI taxonomy): Eukaryota > Viridiplantae > Streptophyta > Magnoliopsida > Fagales > Juglandaceae > Pterocarya > Pterocarya stenoptera. The sequence continues at coordinate 33,241 of QEOT01123049.1, read as the reverse complement.
AGTGTGCTGTTTTATCTGGTTAATGTACGTGACCATTTTTACCTTGATTTGTGGGTTTTTTGTGCATTTGGTTACTGTTTAAACTTGTTTTTTTGTCTTGCGGGATGGTTTAATGGTGCAGTGGTTGCTCTGTTTTGAGGAGTAAAAACAGAAGTTTGTTTTTGTTGGCTTGCGGTGTCATAGCATGGGTTGGTGGTAGGAGGCAACAACGTGAAGGAGCTCACAAAAGATTCACGGCTGCAACCATCCTTAGGGAAAAAAATGAGCTTGCTATGACCATGAGGGAGAGCCACTCGGTATGTTGTTGTGCTTGTTTTCTGGAAGTGAGGATGTCGGGAGGAACGTGCATGCTGAGGGTTGTGGTGGTTGTGTCGTGCTTGATGGAAATTTATGAGAAAGGTGCGATGTGATTTAAGGAAACAGACGACATCTTTAAGGCTTGAAGAAATTTGTTATGCATGAAGGAGATAAACGTACAGGTCTACACATCGGCTTGGATCCATAAATAATAAATGAGTTTTAACCTAATCATCAACTTCAATAAAAGTCCATAATCAACTGCAAGAAAATATTGGGTTCGTGGCATATTCAAAATTATTTTATAAATCTCAAATGAGCCTCCCATAATATTAAACTAAAAAGAAAAATTATAGAAAACCAATTTAGCCTGAGCTTGGTGCTAAACCCGAGTATTACAAGAATACTTTTTAACTTGCACCCTAAAATCTTGGCAAAATGATCGTTCGATGCAAGATTTTCTTTGAAATTAATTTTAATGATAATCAAATATGCTATACAAGTTGAGTCTTGTTCTAATTGTCTGATTGAAATGAATAATCTAATATTAAAAAAAAGACAAACACAGTATTAAAGGTTAATAACGTCACAGTTATATTTAAGAACAATAAAAGTAAGATAGGAGTATGGTATGCAATATATAGAAAGAGTTTTACAACATTTATAATTATCCCATTGAAATTTTAAAAACAATGTTAAATATTTAGTAAATATTATAAAGTCGATTGATACATTTATTTCTTTCCCATTTTAGATCATAAATTTGACACAAAAATTTTTACAATCTTGATTCCTTTGAAATTTATGCACACAGCTAAATTGAAATTATTTATGCACAATGCTAGGATGACTCCGTGTGTGTATCCCAAACATGTCTTCTATTGCAATTGGACTTTTATAATAATAATAATTATTAGTATTATTATTTTTTAAATAATTTTAAACATCCCTAATTATTGAAAAAAAAAATTACAGATTTTCAAATTGACTAATAATTATTTTCTTAATTATTAAAATAAAAATAAAAAATAAAATAAAATACATGAGAACTAACATTTGGAGTCACCCAATCATTTTCCATTATTTATTTCTTTGTTCAACAAATCGAACCCGACCCGATTCGCCCATAACTGGTCCCTTCGCAGATTAGGGTTTCAGTTCTCCATGCCTAAATACCCTCTTCGACGCACATCTTTCTCATTCCGCCTCGCCCAACATACTTCCCTTATAAATCTCTCTCTCTCTCTCTGATTTTCTTTTTCTTTGAAAGGTGAAGCTGTGATGAAGATCTAGCTGTGTACCGGAGACGGTCTCTAACGATTCCGTCGTTGACGGCAACACAACCCTCTAAGAAGTTCTGAGCTTTCCCTTTCACAGTTACATCGTTCTCATTTTTTCTTCTTCTTGGTTTTTTTAAAGCTGAAATCTTTTGTCTATTGTGGAAATAGTTATGGTGGTGAGGTAAATTGACGAGGTGATGATAGAAATTCATATCAAGTCTGTCAATCCGCTGAACTATAGTGTGACGACTCCATGAATCCCGACAGGTTCTGATCGCTATTTTATTTCGCCACCGATTTGAATTTATAGGGCTCGGTTATAGGTCTTAGCAATACACTCATACCCAAGTCCTTTCTAACCTAGTGAAACTAGGGTCCTATTGTTGTGATGCTTTTTGTTTATCTTTTTAATTTAAGTGCTGTCTGTTTTTGCTGTGTTCAGAGTTTGGTTGGGCAAGTGATGAATCTCATTGTAATTTAATGGGTAATTTGCGTCTGAGATCTTTCATTGATGCTTTATCACTTTGGAGAACTGATGCCCTCTTTTATTTTGGGTGAGATGCACATCAAATCTAATACAAAACTTGTTCGGGTGCACAGAAGCACACGGCCTACGTAGTCTGCGGAGTGTACCTAACCCTCTTATTTTGAACTATATTGCGTGCATTTTGAGGGGTATGTTACTGTGCAAGATTGAAAGTCTAGACGGTATATGCAACTGAGTAAGTTCTGGTTTTTCACCTTTTTTTGTTTGATCTGTTTAACAATTACTATTTGTTAGCTACTTTTGATGTCTAATAGTGTCCTTGTGCTGTTGAGTGTCGTGGAAATGATGATATACTTTACTGGCATGTTTAGTTAAAGGAGTTGCTAGAAACAATATTGCTCAAATAATTGAACCTCATCACTCTACTCTCTTTGAATGTCTTTATCAACATC
>QEOT01123049.1:0-29438 GCA_003123785.1 Pterocarya stenoptera | reverse complement strand
TCAAATGAGCCTCCCATAATATTAAACTAAAAAGAAAAATTATAGAAAACCAATTTAGCCTGAGCTTGGTGCTAAACTCGAGTATTACAAGAATACTTTTTAACTTGCACCCTAAAATCTTGGCAAAATGATCGTTCGATGCAAGATTTTCTTTGAAATTAATTTTAATGATAATCAAATATGCTATACAAGTTGAGTCTTGTTCTAATTGTCTGATTGAAATGAATAATCTAATATTAAAAAAAAGACAAACACAGTATTAAAGGTTAATAACGTCACAGTTATATTTAAGAACAATAAAAGTAAGATAGGAGTATGGTATGCAATATATAGAAAGAGTTTTACAACATTTATAATTATCCCATTGAAATTTTAAAAACAATGTTAAATATTTAGTAAATATTATAAAGTCGATTGATACATTTATTTCTTTCCCATTTTAGATCATAAATTTGACACAAAAATTTTTACAATCTTGATTCCTTTGAAATTTATGCACACAGCTAAATTGAAATTATTTATGCACAATGCTAGGATGACTCCGTGTGTGTATCCCAAACATGTCTTCTATTGCAATTGGACTTTTATAATAATAATAATTATTAGTATTATTATTTTTTAAATAATTTTAAACATCCCTAATTATTGAAAAAAAAAATTACAGATTTTCAAATTGACTAATAATTATTTTCTTAATTATTAAAATAAAAATAAAAAATAAAATAAAATACATGAGAACTAACATTTGGAGTCACCCAATCATTTTCCATTATTTATTTCTTTGTTCAACAAATCGAACCCGACCCGATTCGCCCATAACTGGTCCCTTCGCAGATTAGGGTTTCAGTTCTCCATGCCTAAATACCCTCTTAGACGCACATCTTTCTCATTCCGCCTCGCCCAACATACTTCCCTTATAAATCTCTCTCTCTCTCTCTGATTTTCTTTTTCTTTGAAAGGTGAAGCTGTGATGAAGATCTAGCTGTGTACCGGAGACGGTCTCTAACGATTCCGTCGTTGACGGCAACACAACCCTCTAAGAAGTTCTGAGCTTTCCCTTTCACAGTTACATCGTTCTCATTTTTTCTTCTTCTTGGTTTTTTTAAAGCTGAAATCTTTTGTCTATTGTGGAAATAGTTATGGTGGTGAGGTAAATTGACGAGGTGATGATAGAAATTCATATCAAGTCTGTCAATCCGCTGAACTATAGTGTGACGACTCCATGAATCCCGACAGGTTCTGATCGCTATTTTATTTCGCCACCGATTTGAATTTATAGGGCTCGGTTATAGGTCTTAGCAATACACTCATACCCAAGTCCTTTCTAACCTAGTGAAACTAGGGTCCTATTGTTGTGATGCTTTTTGTTTATCTTTTTAATTTAAGTGCTGTCTGTTTTTGCTGTGTTCAGAGTTTGGTTGGGCAAGTGATGAATCTCATTGTAATTTAATGGGTAATTTGCGTCTGAGATCTTTCATTGATGCTTTATCACTTTGGAGAACTGATGCCCTCTTTTATTTTGGGTGAGATGCACATCAAATCTAATACAAAACTTGTTCGGGTGCACAGAAGCACACGGCCTACGTAGTCTGCGGAGTGTACCTAACCCTCTTATTTTGAACTATATTGCGTGCATTTTGAGGGGTATGTTACTGTGCAAGATTGAAAGTCTAGACGGTATATGCAACTGAGTAAGTTCTGGTTTTTCACCTTTTTTTGTTTGATCTGTTTAACAATTACTATTTGTTAGCTACTTTTGATGTCTAATAGTGTCCTTGTGCTGTTGAGTGTCGTGGAAATGATGATATACTTTACTGGCATGTTTAGTTAAAGGAGTTGCTAGAAACAATATTGCTCAAATAATTGAACCTCATCACTCTACTCTCTTTGAATGTCTTTATCAACATCATATGATAGATAACTTAAGATCGTTGTAACAGGTTTTAAAGGCTTGATTGCCTTTAATCAGCTATGATGACTTATGAAATTGTTATAGCATGGTGTTAAAGACATATGTGGGCTGAGTGTGATTTGGATTCATTTATTTTGTAGTGAACTGTTTTGTCACCGTTTGAATATGTTGGTTGGTTGGTATCGACCCGAAGATCACCTGAAATTCTGCATTGTGGCAATCGAATTGCATTGGACGTGGGTGAGGAATTGACGGTGCGTAGATAGTGATTATCTATTGACAAAATCAACTACATCAAAATCACACATGCCCAACTTGAGAAGGAATGTCAAATATTGTAGGCTACCAAATATTAGAGGCTATCAAATATTATATACTCTTTAGGTAGTTAGATATTGTAGGTTCTTTAGGTGGTGTTAGGTGTTAGGTAATGTTAGGAAATTCATCAACATATGTAGCAACAGCAGCAGTGAGAGTCAGTCAAAAAAGGGAGTGTCCAAGTTTGCTACATATATAGATGAATTTTCTAACACCACCTAAGGAGCTTATAAAATTTGACTACTTAAAGAGCCTACAATATTTGATAGTTTACAATATTTGGCACTCTCCTTTAAGTTGGGCATGTGTGATTTTGGAAGAGTTGATTTTGTCAATATTATTTGTGCTATTAATGTTTTGTTCATCTATTTGGTGGGGCACATGACGAATATAAGTGTTGTAATGGGTAATTTGCGTCTGAGATTTACAGTGATGCCATTTCATCTTAAAGAACTGATGCCCCCCCCCGCGGGGCGATCCTTACGTCTTTAAATTTTTAATCTGATGGTATTATTTTTCCTTCAGATGATCGAGCAACAGACTCTGTTCGTTTTATTTTTGGGAAATGATGCATCCAACAAAAGATCGTCTCGATAAAATCAATCAAATCTTTTTTTTTCATTAGTTAATTGTTAAGTAAGTGTTTTATATTTTTTTTTGATTTTTAAAAAAAATATTTGAAGTGATTTAAAAATTATTTTTAAAAAACTATTTTACATTTCTCGTTAGTTCTTTTAAGTAATTATTTTTTAGAAATGCCACCGCTCCTTGATTGAGTGGATATCGAGAAAAGTTATCATTATTTAATTTTTTGTGTTAAAAGTTATTTGAAGTTCTTTAAATATCTTTAAAAAAAATTATAAACTCATTGAAAAATGTTTTCTTAATCATTAAGTAAAAAAATTATAATTGTGGACTTTTTTAAGATCTCGTTTTGGTGGGAATGTCATTTTTCTTTTAGAAATTTAAGTGTTGTACCATTTATATAGATTATTGTCCGCATGTCGTGTTATGTGGTTTATTAAAAGAGTCAAGTTTTAAATAGATAAATTTTATATTAGTCCTTATAAAAAAGTGGATTTCATCTTAAAAAGTGTAAAAGATCTATTCTTTATTTGTGGAATCTATTTTTTAATAAAAGACTTGTATGAAGTTTGTTATTTAGTGGGATCCATTTTGGACTTTTGCTAATGGTGCTCGTTCGAAGTATAAAGACTATTTGGTTTTTACTTTACTTTTTTTTTGTTCCATTGTTGCTCCTCCCTTCTCCTTTTATTTCTTTTAATCTTTTCTTCTCACCCGTGAGATTTTGATAATAAAAAATAAAAAATAAAAAGAAGAAGAAGAAGAAGAGGAGGAAAGGAAAGGGGTAACACGGGTGAGAAAGAAAAGATAAAAAAGAAAAAGAGGAGAGGGGCAACAAAGGAAAAAAAAAAGAAGGAAAAGTTAAGTGGTCTTTACATGTCAAACATGTACTATTAAAGGGAGTCCAAACCAGGACTCCCTAGCATTTTCCGTATTTTTTATATTTTTAATAAGCCGCACCGTTACAAGCTGTGGGCTCTCAGGATGGGCAGCAGCTCCGGCCCGCCCCATGGTGGGATGGGTAATCTCGACTTGTCCATGCATGGTTGGGGCGTATTTATATATTTCATAGAAGAAAAAAGTATAAATGAGTTGTTTTTGTCTTTTCTTTAATCAATTTTTAAACATCTTTAATAATTAAGAAAAAAAATATAAATTTATTAATAATCATTTATTTAATCATTAAAAAATAAAAAATAAAAAATAAAAAATATTAGTTAGTAAATTTACTCGACATATTTGATAATTATATTATCATTTATAGTATATATTTATAAATAGTTGTTATTACTATTACTATAAATAAAGTAATATGTATTAAGTACAAATTTTATTTAATATTTTGTGAAAGTTTTAGTGTAGGTAGTTTGACTCTTTTATAGAAGTTCAAAGCACTATAAGTCTCACCATTAAGCAATGTGAGACTCTTTTGCCTTGTGGCAGAAGTCAATATAAGAGTCACATTATTTAAGTGTGATATTTGTATTACCTTGACATCCTAAAAGTCACATTAGGCTACACTACAATTTATATAAAATATGTACTAACAAATTTTAAACTTATGTTATTAATTTTTAAATTATAGTATTTACAAATTTAAATTTACAATTTTGGTGAAAAATGTGTCTTTAATCACTTTTGATTCTAAGAATAATTTTTGAGTCTATTGGACTGTAGTCACTATTGAAGTGGGCAGGGGCAGGGTGGATGCTAATAGTCCTCAATAGCTTGGTTTGCTTTGTTAACCAGAATGCATGGATGCAAAAAAGAGTCTTAAAAAACAAAAGAATTTCTTCTCTTCCATATTTTGTGAGCCACTGTTGCAAATTCTACAATTTCATCCATTGTCAAGAAACAAAAGATCTTTTTGACTACTCCCAAGAATGAGTCATTTTCTAGCCGGCAGTTTGTATCTTCCTTGACCAAAGTCCTCATACATCTTGTGTTGAAAAACAACTCCAAATGGCATGTTTCACACTTTATTCATTATTAAGACATATTGGACAGTTTGGATTATCAACCACTTGTTATTTTAACAGACTCAGTTTGGTTGAAAAATGCCTCCTTAACAAATTCATATTCCATTACTTTGAATCACTATCAATCAGTTCTTTAACTTTGACATTTTCTTAAAATACTTGTATGAGTGATTGGATCTTGAAAGAGACTGGTCTAGGCAGCCACTTGTCGCCCCATCTCCAATCCTCCATAATAGTCATTCATTAAGGAGTGGTTTGGATACCATTAAGCTTCTCCATATGAATGAAGGACCATACCCAAGCTTAGCCTTAAGGAAATTTCCTGTTCGGTAGTATTTTGCTTTAAAAACCCTTGCTGCCAATGAGTTTGTAGGAAAATGTTTGGTTGTCTTCTAAATGAGTTTTTTATTTAAATGTTTAAAATGGTTAGAAGACAACCAAGCACATTTAAATAAAAAAAAAAAAACAAAACAAAAATATAACGCAAAGTGTCCTCTAGTGATTGTTTGGTTTTTTGGTCTACGGAGCATTTCCATTGAATTCTCCATAACTTTTTTTTCTCTATAATTTGAGGAAAAATTTAGCGAATACTCTCAAAACCTCCCTCCATCTGAATTCCCATTTAAGAGAAAAGTTTTAGGGAATGAATAGTAGTTCCATGGGGAATTACTATTCATCCCCTAAATCACTTTTATCAATATTTTATTCATTTCAATTAAATTAATTCTTCTTCCAATTATCTACGCTTTCTCTCATACTCATATTTGTTATAATTTTAAATAATAGTTTTAAAAATAATTTAAATAACTACGAAAATATTAAAAAAAATATTAAAAATAATTTAAATTTTTATTTAAAATATTCACTAGAGTAATAGTTTAAAACATAAGAAAAAATATTGAGTAATTAAATTTGTAAATGGAAGTAATAAGAAAGTAATAAAGAAATAATAGAAAAATATTATTTTAATAGAATAGGGAATGGATAGGAAATGAGATGTAGAAGGTTTTTGAAAGATGAGTAAAATTTAATAAAAAATTTTAGAGAATGTATTTTTTAGTTAAATTATAGGAATTTTTTTAGAGAATCTAATGAAAATTGATAATGATGTTCTCACTTCAACATCTTTGGTTGGAGAATTAGGTTGCATTTAGGTAGTGAGGTATTTTTAGATATTCTGTGAATAATAATAAAAAAATAATGATAGAATATCAAATATTAGTAAATAGTAGTCAGAAAAATACGTGAAAAATAATAATTAAATAATAAATAATAGTGAGGTATTTTGAAAATATTTGAAATATTCTCAGTACCCAAACTAGATAGATTTTGCATCCTCAACAAGAGAAATATAAAGATCCAATAGAAGGAGGAAACAGATACACAATTACCTACACAATTTTTGAATTTGAGCTTTTGTATACTTGAGGTGAACCGAGCTCAAAATTTGCATGTATTCATCCAATTTTTGGTAAAGTGGCTGATGAGATTTTTGTTTTTTAAGCCCCACAAACTCATAAAACGTACAGAAAGAAAATACGATGTAAACAAAAACAGAAAAACAAATGTACAAGTCCTTTTGTATGTGCGCTCATTCTCCTGTTATTCCTATAAACTGTTTTCGGATTGTACAGTTGTATGACCTTAACTCAAGTCTCTACTTGTGATCCAAGCTGCAGTAGTACTCAGACATGATCGATCAGAAGTACCAATCTTGCTACCATTGCCAAAATGATTTCTTTGCAATCCTGTTCATGGATTAGTTATAAGAACAACCTCATCACAATTGTTCTTAGATAAATAATAGATAGCAAAGGCTACATAACAAGTTGCTAAGTTCCCAGATTGTCAAAAAACAAGCCTTTGTTTGTTTTTGCAGATGAGATGAGATGAAATGAGTTGAAATAAAAGTTGAAAGTTGAATAAAATATTGTTAGAATATATTTTTTTTAATATTATTGTTGTTTTGAGATTTAAAAAAGTTGAATTATTTATTATATTTTGTGTGATAATTTGAGAAAATTGTAATGATGAAATAAGATGAAATCATTTCTATATCTAAACAGGAAATCAATAATATCAAGTGCCTACAAAGGATACACAAAACTTTGTGATTGGGCACTTACCTTGCCTGGTATCTGCTAAGATTCATGCATTCCAAATCTAATCGTCCAGGAAAATTTAGTGATGCACTGCTGCCCTGTTGTAACTGAGAGCCCTTCGCAGCTTCCGATGGTCTAGGACTTCAACTTCAACCAAAAAATCTGAACAAACTGGTCGATGATCTGAGTGTCTTATTTCAGCTATTTTGTAGGAAAGTTGTTTTATACCTTTTCCCAACCACAGTATACGATCACACCTGCATAAAATACAAAGTACCCAATTAGCAATTGGTCTATCATTCGTTCACTATCCCAAAATTTTTCTGTCTACGTGCGTCTAAAGAGCTACACTGTCAAAATTAGGTCAATATTGCCTTGAACATACTCCAGCTAACTATAAATACGGTCTCAAGTTCTGAGGGATCAGTTTCTATCAAGTTAATCTGAAATTAAAGAGTTACTAACAGACAACCCAAACCGATCATAGTCGAATTGGTTTGGTTGGCTCAGTTCTGAGGTCAGTTCAGTTTGAGAAGACCTCCTGAACCAAGCCAACCCAGCCCATACACACACCTAATTTATGGAACCATGATGACTATAAGCTTTAAAGAAAAGATAAATGGTATTTACAGTTTTAGGATGTGTAAGTCTAGCGTTTTTTTTATAAAAAAATGTGGATAAATCAGAAATCTACATGAAGAAATTCTTTTTTTTAATAATAAACCTCACTTTTTTTCAAATGGAGCAATGCGCAAGACTTCTTATTTCCTAAAATTGTATATAGTATTACTCTTAAAGAAAATACACAAAAGAATTAATATATATATATATAGACAAGCCATAAATACTCCAGAAGTCCAGATGCATTAACTCGTTTGTTTTCAGAGATGAGATGGGATGAGATGAGATAAGATTAAAGTTGAAAAGTTGAATAAAATATTGTTAGAATATATTTTTTAATATTATATTTATTTTGAGATTTGAAAAAGTTGAATTGTTTATTTTATTTTGTATGGAGATTTGAGAAAGTTGTAATGATGTAATGAAAAGTTTTCAAAATTTTAAATTTTGATCTTGAAAACAAACAACGCAATCCTCCTAGTGCAATTAAAAGCATAGCAAACTTTTTACAAGAGGACAGTCTCTTACGACGTCTCTCCCCATTAGTCCCTTCTGAAGACGAGGAATGCACTCTTCCGAGTCCTTAGAAAGTTGTACTTACCAGGCCGGAGATCTCTTCTTCTCCCCTTCTTTTGGGTTCTCACCAACATATCTATCGGAATTGATTGCAAACTTGTAAGTGGGTGGGAAGTCTATCACCCCTTCTTCCCATCCATCAAATACACGCCCACTCCGAAGTTCTTTGCTTAGCTGCAGCATAACATTATGTCATTAAAATGTCTTGAAATGTTATCATATTTACAAAGTTCATCCAATACATTAACATCAATCTCAGCCCACAATGTCTCCTTCAGATGGAAGAAACGCAAATAAAGATCTTTAGAAAGCAATAATGTTAATTTTGCTTTTGGTTCAGAATAAACAATATACCAATGTTTTAAGAAAAGAGTTTCTTTGAAGGTCTAAAGATCAGATCGAACACTCTTAAAAGTCAGAGGTAGATTCACATTTGGGCTGGTGTACGAGATATATATTTGTCACATAAGCTGGCCTGACACAGTATAGGAACAGAAAGGTTTCCCAATAATAAGACCAGGGCTATCCCTATCACAGTCATGCAAAATTAGAGCATTATGAGTCTCACCTGATCGTTGTTGAGAAGTTCATCCCACCTTCTAAGATCAACCAGTTTCCTAATTTCAGCATCCAGCATGTTGATACGATAATTCAAATCCCCAAACCAGAATATCTGACTGTTTACAGTGGGATCCAATCACAAATTCACATTCCAGGTAAAAATGATCAAGAAAAAAATACAGGAGATTCCAAATCTTAATCTTATGCTCCAACAAATTTGCAAAACAAAACAAAATTGAAATGAGCATATTATGATGCTATGTATGAAGATGGAAATTCCAATTCCAATTCCAAAATAATGCTTACTCATGAGAAGGAATAGTCAGTGGTTGATCTGTATTGAAGACAGATGAGAAATGGGTACGTCGTATTATTTCATACACATCAGAATTTCGCCTCTGCTCAGCCCCATCCTTCTGACCAGAGGTCAGATGAGAACAAACAAAGCACATCCGTGATTGAAACAATGACATACTTACAGAAACAGAGCCCTACATCAGCAACAACCACAAGTTGGTTACAAAATCCAGCAACATCAATATTAGCAGGTTCCATATTCATCACATATATATATATATATATATAGTGTGTCTTGTCCTCCTACAATTGATGAAATCTCCAGCCTGCCATCAATCACATTGCAAGGCATCACAATATGGAGGTCACTGTTTCCCTTTCATAAAAGTACATAAATCATCAAACATTTCTTCCCATTTAGTGGTACGGAGGTGGCAACCCTTCATATCATGATGCCAAGCAATGTAACTCCAGACTATTGAAATTATGCAAGTAATTGTAGAGGTTATGAACTTGTAGCATAAATTTACTGGGAGTACCTTGTTTCCCATGTAGCCCATTAGACCAACTCCAACGGGAGAAACTTCCAAATTATTAATATGCCTTCTCAGAATCTTGCGCACCCAAACAGATACATATATCCCTACCATCTGCTTGCTGACAACTCTCACATATCTAGTACGTGACTTCACATCATTTTCGCTAACTTCACAATTATGCTGCTCCGCTGGTAATTCAAGAAATTTGTCATCTTCCTCATCAGAAAAAGTGTTGGACACATCAGAGAGAGAATCAAGAATTTCAGGCTTCTCTTTCTGCTCCATCCACATCAAGCCTAGATTACCAGAACTATAGTGCATACGTTTCAATCTACTACAATCTAATGCAAAATTTTTCTCTGTCAAGTTAAAGCCAATTCTAGCGGAACTGCTAAAGACTCTTCGCAATTTTGAACTGGAGGACATAACCTGAGGGGCTGCATCTAATGAATGCTCAGGCCAGTCTAATCTACTGTCACAATCAAAGCCATATATTCTCTTCAATTGTAAACTCATTCCAATATTAACTCCTGTATCCAGTGACTCTGGTTCCATGTCATAACATTTTGTTGTCCTGACATATTCCTTGTTCTTCATTGTTACTGAATGAGCATCAGCCTCGGATGCAAGCATGTCGAAAACAGAAGAAGTCCTCAACGCAGGGGAGGGTGGGGCACTATAGCTTATGTGTTTGCTTTCAGGTTCCAAAGCCTTGTTGAGAGTTTTTCGTATGATCTCCTCCCATTTTGGAATGGGCCTGGTATCCTCTGCTCCCAGTACATTCCCAGCATTCAAGGGGACTACCTCTTGGAAACTGGAAAAGGCAAATAAATTTATATTGAAATCAGTAGGTAGACTATTAAACCTTCTCAGAAGCCAAAATAACCAACCAAGTGACCATTAGAGAGTGAAGAGACAGACAGACAAAGCAAGAGATAGATACGCAAGAAGATTTTAGCACCATGAATGTAATTAAGGCAGCAGTGTCAGTGCTCAATAGACCCAAATCACGAAGGAAGACACAATCACTTTTAGTTTGCTGTGTGGAGATAGCCTTGCTCCAAGATTAAGTTGGAACTAGGAATCCTAAAATCTTAATGAAAGGGGGCTTAGCATGTATGTGATCAAAGGCAGAAACAGCCTCTGTGGCAGGATCTACTGGGTATAATTCAACAGGACCCTAGCCCATCTGGTGGTCCTGAACCACCATTCAATCCTGAAAAGAGAGCTCAGTCATATGTTCATATTGTCCCAGATTCTTTGAGTACCAATCTTAAGGTATAATAATTAACCCCACAATTCTACCACTCTTCCACATACTCAGGAGATGGCTTTTAATAAATACCATTCTAAATTCTTCAAAATACATAGTGAAGGCACTATTAGCTTTGATAATCAATTGCATCTCAACCAATAACGGCAGATTTAGAAGACACATAAATTGACCATATTCTGATAAAGCACCAGTCCATGGATGAGGAATCACTCACCCAATAATGTAAATATCTGCTGGATCTTCTGTACAAAGCCAGTCATCAATCTCAAGATCTTCGTATGGAAGTCTTCCAGCAACATTCCAAGTGCCAATTGTCACCCTATGGTAAATTAAGTTTTAATTATAAAATTCCAGGAAGAACCAAAATCTTTTATATAGGCATAGGCAGCAGGTCGACCCCAAACCTCACATTCTTTGTACTTATGTATTGCACACGCAAAGTTTCTGATTTCCCTCTCCTGTGTCTTGACCGAGAACCTGTGGAAGATGTATATAGACAAGTGGAAATCAAAACCACAGAGAATATATACCAGATGATAAAAGCATTGGAAAAAAACAAGGAAATCATTTTATAATTTACTGAGATAATCGCCATATAAAAAATTATAACTGATTAAGAAGTTACTTTGCCTCCATGCAGGTCTCAGAAAGTGTGATGGAACTAATAGAAAGATTCTAAAATTGCTTTAAATTTAGTTCCTTCTTTAACAATCTTTCCCCTACCTTTACTCTCATACTTTCCACAATCAAAAAAACAAATGTTTAAGATCCAAGATCACATCAATGGCATCAAAAGGCAAAACAAATTTAGGCCATGATAGTCTCCAGAAAAGAATAAACAATTTGAAGTTCAACGAGAAGCAATAGCACATCACCATAGAAAGAAAACCAGAAACATCAAACAGATGAGACTTCCACAATATGATATAATTCAAATCAAGAGGAGCCGTACCACAATGTTGTTAGATAAAATAAGCACCGGTAAATGGTAAAAGTTCAAGTAATGGTAAATATGACAAGTATCCATAATTTTAAGCAGAAAAGAGAATTTGAGAAAGCAGTTTCATCCTAATAGTAACAGTCACCAACAGAGAAATCGAAGTACTGCCTGAAGTTTGACTGGGGCGTATGAATTGGTTTTCCTGTGTCCCATGGGCAAGATCCTCAGACACGTGCATTCTTTCATCCTTAAGAGAATACACTGTAAAGATTTGCAGAAACAATGATCAAGTACAGAAAGTAAAACAGTCATGGTAAACATGCTAATACCATACCATCATCTTCACTTTCGGTGTCAACCTCATCTGCACTAAAATCACACGCCTTAGGCTTGATATTCAACCACTTTTTCATCACCATGGAAGGCCAAAAGGCCTGCAATCAAATGCAATTGGCGAAATAAATAATAAAAAATTATATATATATACATATATAATATTGATATATAAAAACCAGTAAAAGAAGTATTAGATGACATTAAAACATACCTCAGAGCGTTTCTCTTGCTTGGTTCTCATTGTCTCGAGATAAAAAGTTTGTATTGAAGGCCAGAAACACTTTAATATATATATATATATTTATATATAAATATATATTAGACTTTCAAGGCACAGGCTCTTAAATATTGAAACAGTCACAAGCATGCAATCCCCAGTGTCCTAGGAGATTAAATAGTTAAATAAGAGGTTTTTCAGACCTAAGAAGATGATAAAGTCAGGGTGTAGGCTTTTTATTTTTATTTTTAAGGAGGGTGTAGGCTTATTTGATGCCAAATAAAAGGAAGATTCATATCCAGGACCAAATAGAAAGGACGAAAAAGGTATGGACAATTTTAACCGACATCATCAACCAACTTGCGAGAAAAGTATACACAATGGTCCTTCCACCATGCTGCAATTTCTACTACATAACATAAACGAATGATATGTTTGAAAATTCACTAAACCTCTAGAAAAGGTAAAACGTCATTGCCAGGACAAGAAGTGATCTATGGCTTTACAATCCGAATTCTTTCAGCAAGGTGGCGGGCAGCATAGTTGTTGAAAGAAGATTGGAAAGCAGAACATAATCTAATAACATCCATAAAAAAGAACAATTTCATGTTCAAGATACAAACTAATACAATAATTGCCAACAATTTAACGAACCCAAAAAGCGTTGACTCACTGTGATCCGACCACATTAAGGCGTCACCCACCACAAATTAGAACTCAGGAAATTAGGCCATAATGTTCCTGCCAAACACAAACACCAAGTGAGACTGGCAACTAAAAAGCAGCATACATATATTCTGATAATATAAGTATGTATATATAAAATCACAGCCAAGAACTGCAGTGACCCCACGGAACGGGTTTGGCACTAAAAAACAGAGTTCAACTCGAATGGGTAATCAATCAAGTAGTAGATTTAACATGAATTATCTCAAGGACAGCCTTAAAACTCACTGGCATGGCGGTCCACCTCAATTTGTTTTTTGTTTTTTGTCTGGAAACACTATTTTGAAAAATTGACAACAGATATCTAAAAATGCTATTCTTATTGAACCAGCCATGTAAAATCAAATAATGATGTTTGAGAAATCAAGCCATGAGCTGAAGACATATAAGTGATCCAAGAAGTGGACCCGGTGCTCAACTATATGTGAATGCTGTGAACCACGTCTTCGCTGGTACGTGGTAACCACAGAGAGAGGACCAATAGCAACGTTGAAGACTTTGTCTTTGATAAAAGCAATCAACATTGGAAAAAGAGAAAAATATCCTTTTGGCCGGTTTGGATAGGGGATAATATGAAATAATTTAGGATGAAAATTTAAAGTTAAATAAAATGTTATTAGAATATTATTTTTTTAAAAATTATTATTATTTTAAGATTTGAAAAAATTGAATTATTTATTATATTTTATATGAGAATTTGAAAGAGTTGTAATGATAAGATGAAATCGTTTCTGTATCCAAACAGAGCCTAGTGGTCCCGTTTGGATATAGAAACACTTTCAACCTATCTCATCTCATTTCATCTCATCATTACAATTTTTTTAAATTTTCATACAAAATATAATAAACAATTCAATATTTTTAAAATTTTAAAATAATAATAATATTAAAAAATATATTTTAATAATATTTTATTTAATTAATTTAAAACCATCTCATCTTATTATCCAAACTAGTCCACAGTACATACAAGACAAAAGAATTTCATGAAACAAAAATGGTTGGAACACAACTAACTATAGCTAGTATATAAGTAGGGCAACAAAATAAAAATATTATTTAAAAAAATTGTTGACTATTATGTTGACTTTGGAGCATTAGAATTCAAAATATTATTATTTTATGAAAGAATTTTTTCATCTCTCTTATCATCTCATGTGGTATTAGATGATAATAATCTTCAATCATTTAATGTCACATCATGAAATGACGTAAAATAGTTTTATCAATAACTTTAGTACGGATGATCTTGATTAGCCAAGAAAATGTAGGGCCGCCTCATCTGAATTCAAAACTTATATTAACTCATTTCATCTCATAATTACAACTTTTTAAAATTCTTATAAAAAATATAATAAACAATTCAACTTTTTCAAATCTCAAAATAATAATAATATTAAAAATTAATATTTTAATAATATTTTATTTTATTATTTACAAACTATCTCAACTTATTTCTAAATCCAAATCACTTAATTGGACGTTCTATTTCGAACATTTTTAATTATGACATGCATATACATGATTGTTGGGCATCCATAATAATGGGTATTTTAAACACTCAACTGCATGGGTATGCTAGGGTTTCTGCATGCATGCATGCATATGTGAGGCGAATCCTGATCCAAATTAAGCTTCCAGGCTCTCCAGTAGTACTCAACTTGTTCGACCTACGCCCTAAAAGAATAGAGAAATTCTATTTGTAATTTTTATTTAGAGGCTGTATTTATAAATTCTTCATTAAATAGAAAAAAAATATTATTTTGATAAAAAATTATTATAATTTTTAAAAAATTTAAAGATTAAATTGACTAAACTTATATAATTTTCATTTAAAAACTGTACGCAATATTAATCAAAAGAATATATTGATAAAGGAAACCGCCAACGATCAATAATCAAAAAATCCAAAGATAAATTATATAATGACATGACATATTATATAATGATGAGGAAGAAGAAGTATTTATGCACTTTATACTCCTAATTATTTCATAAGATAATATTTATAGTTGGCTTCGTAGCCTTTCTAGACTTGTCCCGTTGTTCCTTCTGTACATCGCCCCTGGTTTTGTGCCTAATATTTCTCTTTGTTCTTCTTCTCACTTGAATATGTTAGATTTTTTTTTACCGACGGAGTAATATGTACGGTTTGGATGCTGAGATGTGATGATATAATTTTAAATAAAAATTAAATTATTTATTATATTTTATGAAAAAATTTAAAAAAAATTATAATTATGAAATGAAATTATTTTTATATCAAAATGGACCTTCATATGAATATTGTGGCATACCTTTGAACTCACAGGATGAACACGATTCAGAC
The DNA here is from genome assembly GCA_003123785.1 of Pterocarya stenoptera. Lineage (NCBI taxonomy): Eukaryota > Viridiplantae > Streptophyta > Magnoliopsida > Fagales > Juglandaceae > Pterocarya > Pterocarya stenoptera. Next base: position 14,124 of record QEOT01123049.1, on the reverse strand, counting down.
CAAACCAAACACATGTAATAAATACTTAGATTTAAAAAAAATATATAATAATATATATATATTTTTTCCGCAAAGGATTTACGAAACAGATATGGTTGAGGGGGTGTACGAAATAGAGACAAGGGAGATCTGAGGGATTTATACACCAGTCAGATTTTTTTTTTCTTGAATTTCTTCAAGTTCAGCACAAAAATATAACCATATACACGAAAGCAAACCAGATCTAAACAAAATCTATAATGAAACATTCTATATACGATCGTTAAATGTGTAAACGTCGCGTAATTATTTTTAAAAAAATAAAATTTATTATTAAAAAATTAATTTTTTTTATATAAATTCTATATTTTATTTACTTTTTTTAAAATGATTATACGGCGATTGCACAATTCACAGTTACAAATATCTTTTCTCATCAATAATACATTTGTAAATATAAAAATAAATTCTTCAGACGATTAGACAAACAGACGCCGAGTATGAATACCCCACCAAAAAAAAAAAAAAAAAAAAAATTACCCATATATATACAAAAGGAAACCAAATCCAAAAACAATTTGTAATATGTGTAAATCTAAAGAAGAAATTTTTTTTCCTCAAATCATTAGAGAAACAAACATTTAGGAGATCCTAGAGATACTTAAACCCAGCTAGGATGATCGCCGTTTTCGTCATCTCTGTTGAGGTTTTTAGACTGTTGTAGTTGCTTGTGGTGGAAACTTGACAGAACGGAGGGAAGGAGGCGAAATACATGATTTATGACAGAGATAGACTGGCAGAGGAAGAGTGTGGCGGTTCTTCTTCGTGGAAGCTCAACGACACTGTCTTTGTCTATTTATTTTTTCTGTATTTATTTACTATTCACCGTTATAGATGTAGGCATAGACACCGTATAATAGTACGGAACCACCACTAGGGACTCCACACCACACCGATTGAGGTCCAAACAATCCCATCGGAGTCGGGAATGGATATTTCTCCCCTTTTGAACTATTGTGCTATTTTTATACGTTAACAGTTGATGCCGTCTATAGGATTGAGTTACTTTTTACACCGAAAGCGAGAGAATGACGATTTTTCGACACACTAAATAATTTCTAAAGGAGCAGATGAAAGTTTTTCAGATAAGTATTCTCATTCCTCTAATTTTTATTTTTATCATTGTTTTGCAAAAAAATGACTAGTGGGCCTTTTCTCGCCTTAGCAAAAAGCCATTTTACTCGTTGCAAATACTCAGTGCACTGTACAAAAGGATGAGATACACCCACTACACACGAAGGATACGTATCTAGAGGTGTACTGTGCACTTAAATGCAATGTGCACTCAAGTTCACAGTGCATGTGCAAAACATGCACCCATGCACAACCATGAATGGGTGACTCCCCGCCGCCCATCACAAGCGCCTCGCCTGCCAAGGACCATGTCGAAGAACGGTTGAACAGACCGGCGGGGATCACCCCGCCTGACCATGACGTACGAGGAGCGCACGAGCTGGCAAGATCCATCCCGCTAGCCACAAGGGGGCCTGAGACAGCCATCAGAGGCCACCATTGGGGTCTTCAGGCGGTTTTTGTCTCCTGTGATGCCTCCCCCTTTCCCAGAGCACCGATGACGGTCGAGTCCCACATCAGGACAAGCGTCGTGCGAGGAAAGCATGAGATGGCAGGATCCATCCCAACATTAATTCTTCATCTTCTCCAACAAACGCAAAGTGTTTACACTCGAGTCATGATCGCATCTCTTAAGTTATTTTCGACAACGAGTCAACAAACGAGAAGGACCAAGGGCCGCTGGGCCCCTCTAGCACCCTATAGGCGGGTAGGCCACTCGAATGCTCAACCTTCACACCTTACACAGTATAGAATATCTCTCGCCATAGTCGAGTTAAGCGCTAGCACTTTACGCGATAGAGAACATCTCTCGCCATAGTTAAGGTGTAAGTTTAAATTGGAAAACCGGACCGGTTGGTCTGGTTCTTATATTATGAAAACCGGCCGTACTCGGTCTAGTCTCGGTTTCATAGTTTCCAGGACCAGACCGATTAGAAATATATATAAATTAATTTTATATATTACACAAAATATTATATATATCAGTTTTATATATAATATATAATTATATATCATATATAAAATAATTTCATATTATAATTTATAAATTATAACATAAAATGTTAATCTTAAATATGAACATTTGTAATTTGTTTGATCATATGTTATTAATATTATTATATATAAGATAATGTTATTATAATTTATAAAATAAAAATTTAATCTTAAAGATGAAAATTTAATTGATCATAAGCTTTAAACATAAAATATATATATATATTAAATTATTAATAATATTTTATCATAAGAAGTAACACTTTATTATATATTTTTTACATTTTAAAAAAACTGAAAAATCGGACCGGACCGAAAATCGGTAAAACTGGAAGTACCGGTTTAGGAGGGTAACCGGGGTGTAATCGGTTTTAAAAAATACAAAACCGGTACATACCGGTCCGGTCCTAAATTTTGTCTAAAACGGGACCGGACCGAACGGGTTACACCCCTAGCCATAGTCTAACTGCGCACTCACACTCTACGCGGTTGAGCATATTTCTCGCCATAGCTGAGCTATGCGCTCGCAACTTACGCATTGGAGCATATCCCTCACCATAGCTGAACTACACGCTTGCAACTTACGCAGTTGAGCAGACCTCCCACCATAGCCGAGCTACACGCTCGCAATTTATGTGTTGGAGTACATCTCCCACCATAGTCAAGTTACACGCTCGAACTTTACGCTGTCGAGCATATCTCTCACCATAGTCGAGCTACGTGCTTGCAACTTACACGTTGGAGTACATCTTTTGCCATAGCCAAGCTATGTGCTTGCACCCAACGCATTGGAGTACATCTCCCGCCATAGCGGAACTACACGCTCGCATCTTACGCGATTAAATACATCTCCTGCCACATCCGAACTCTGCGCTCGCATGTTATGCGGTAGAGAACATATCTAGGTAAGTAGAGCCCAACGCTCGTACTCTATGCGGTCGAGTTCATCTCTAGCTTACATCGCCAAAACGAGCCTTGCACTCGCACTTTATGCGGTCGAGCCTATCTCCTGTTGACTTCGCCAAGATGAGCATCGCGCTTGCACTGTAAGCGGTCAAGTCCATCTCCCGCTCACCTTTCCAAGACAAGCCTCGTGCTCGCACTCTAAGCGGTCGAGTCTATCTCCCACTCACCTCACCAAGACGAGCCCCGCACACACTCTATGCGGTTGAGTCCATCTCCCACTTATTTTGCCAAGACAAGCCTCGTGCTCGCACTCTAAGCTGTCGAGTCCATCTCCTGCTCACCTCGCCAAGACGAGCCCTGCGCTCGCACTATATGTGGTTGAGTCCATCTCCCGTTTATCTCACTAAGCTAAGCCCTATGTTCACACTTCACGCGGTTGAGCCCATCTCCTGCCTAATCTTGCGCTCCAAAATATTCACTGTGTAACACGAGAGGCACAAATAACCAAGGACTAGTTCTTGGAATTTATTTCTCTACAGACTTGAGTGGATTATTTCGATTGCGTATTTTATCTTTGAAGATTTTTAAGATCTTCTTTTTGAAACAAATTTTTCAAGAATCGCGGGCAACTATAAGAGATAAAATATAACAGGCTCATGGTATTTTCTAGGTCCACCCAATGAGAGAAACTTATCAAGAGAGAAGAAAGAGAGAGGGAATGAGGGAACAAAGACATAAGGGAGGGTAGCGCGTCAGGTCAGGAGAGAAAATGAGTGATGTGATGTAAAATAAAAAGAAGTGATATAAAGCAAAATGGACAAAAGATAAAAGGCATGGGCACATAGAGTTCAGGAACTTTTGACTAAGCTTCTTGGAGATTTCACATTCTTCAACCTCACAATATAGACTCCAGCAGTACTGAAGAGCATACATGCAAGATTTCTTTATGCTACTATCTAGCCCGTGATCAATACGTACCAAGTTAATATGTAAGGGTACCATAGCTAATATCTAGCAGCTGGCTGCTGACCACAAACGTATCATGTGGCTCCAAATTAAAGCAACTTAACATTGAGTAGTACTTCTGGAATATTGGTGGTCCTAGCTGCGCGCATGCATGATCTGCATGCTGCTTGCTTTTAATTCATAAATTTAATCAATCTCCTGATTAGGTGGCGATGTTTAACTAGCCCCTAAATGTTTCTAGGAAATCAAGCAGCAGTAGTTTGATCATATCTCTATTTCTTCTCCTTTTTATTTTTTCCTGTGTTTTGACGCAACTCACGTGGAACGTTCCAACTTGCAGGTGTGTGTATGAATGCATGATCATGCCAGCAAAGCTTACACCAAATATTAGCTCTAAGTGATTATCAAGTGCATGTTTGTATTACTTAGAGATCAAATATTATAGTCATAAAGAGATATTATAAAAATAAACTTATAAATTGGTATGACTTAGTGATATGATATTACGTTAATATACCTACTAATTGACATTAATAAAAATAATTTTACAATCTAACATACTACGTCAATTAATCACGTTAATTTGTAAATTTTTTTTTATAGAATTTATTTGTAGTTAAAATATTTCTCAAATAGGCAAATAATTGACAAATGAGTAAATAATATCAAATAAATTCTCAATTATTTGATCATGCACGTGTAAAAGATCGACGACGAACAGTACAACTAATTGATTATATATAGATATATACATGCAAGAGACGTACAATAAGATAAGACGTTGGCTGGCATGCCAATCGTATACTAGTCCACTTTATATAGAAGTCTCCATCCTATCGGAATATATGTTCGATAAGGAAACGACGACTAGTACGTACGTCTCGTATAGTCTCTCCATCCAAATATTGTGTATATATATATAAGAATATATATTGATTATACTGCTCCAAAGTCTATCATACGGAGAGGGACAACGGCTATAAAAGCATATATATATATATACACATATATATGATCATCAACTTGGATTATTAATGGTCGTTCATGTTTTAAAAAAATAAAAAATAATTATGCGTAGTCAAATTAACTGATCCCTTGTGCTTGGAAGCCAAAACTCAAGGATAATTACTATATTAATATAAATATTTTAGCCGATCCCACAAACAGATATAGTTTGATACGGTATATTATTAGATTATAAAGTTATTTTTATTGTAAAGTAAATTTAACTTATCATATATATGAAATTATGTCAGAATACATGTGGGTTTACTTGTATAGGATCTTTTTGTAATTGTAACGATTTCGTATATAAAATGTGATGGGAGAAATTAAGGATGTCACACCACGAGTCAGATGGCCCCTAATATGTTGTAAACAAGTAAAGCCACTATTATAAATGTCCAATATTGATGTCCCTGGCCAACACAGACAGGAAAATCCAAAAACAAGCACAAGAGTACGTACCTTAAAAGCCCCCCATCTTAACTCTCGTTTTCGACAAAGAGATCAGATAAACCCCATTTGCAACCACTCTCTCTACTTTGTAAGAGCTTTTGGTTGTTGTCAAAACAAAAGAAAAAGATAATTGATGAGGGACAATACGAGCGAATTCATCAAATTAAGGAATAAGTCCAAAAAAAGAATAAGAAAAAGGAAGATGAACGACAATGGGTCGGACGAGGTCAAGTCCTTTTAACTCTTCACTTTATGAAAATGAAAACTCGTTTCAAGAGAAAGAAAATGAGAGGAGACGTCTGTTTATGCCCTTGTTTGAATTGACACTGTGGGCGTCTTATAACCATACTTTTGTTTTAATTGATTGATTGTGTGTGTGTGTGACATAACTATGTTATTTTGTGCCAAATTTTAGGAGACAACGTTCCCATTTTTTTTGTATCTCTTTACAAAAGAATAATTTTTCTCCTCAGCCACTATTCACTACCACACGCAGATGTGGAATGTGAAGATAAATAGTAACTGATGAATAGTATAACCCTTTACAATATGTAGCTTCGAATATGTATTTACTACTTTTAAAATTTCCCCAGCCTATATTTAATTATTTATACAGGAGTCCTTGTCTAAATCGCACTCAGGGAGACTTCATGAAAATAGTTGAGCCTCAGAATCATAAAAAAAAAAAATTACATCTGACAAGAAGATCAATTTGTTTTTTAATCACAAAAACGAGGGAGAATGTTGGGGAACAAGAAAAGAACCTCAAACATCACAAAACATAATTGCCCATGACGGCCGTCTTCAGAGACCAAACCAACAAAATTTATCAACTCACTACATGATGCTGCAACGGCTCCTTTCTTCGGCTGGCTGCGTCGCAGGTTGCTGGAACCTGTGTGATTCGGCCGGGTTGTAGGTAAACTCGGAAGTATCCAGTCCATACTGGTTTATATAGAGTAAGAAAGAAGGAAAATCACTGGTATTAGCAATGCAAGAGATTGTCATTCCCAGAGAGTATTAATAAGGGATAAATACATTTTCCACCTCAAATCACAAGGAATTTTGCACTATAAATGCCAACTATCAAAACTGACAAGTTGCACGTTGAAGGGCCCGTTATCCTTCTTTTTTTCTCTCTTCCGTTCTGTCAATGAGATTTGTGCTCTTAAACTACCCTTGCTTTATCCTATCTGCACCACTTGACGATATGCCATACTGTATATATTTGCACCGAGAAACACTACTTTGCCCTCCACATTTGCCCACTCCATTTGACCGCTTGGTCAAAAAATTTTTTTTTTTTTTACTTAGTAATTAAGGAAGTGATTTTAAATGTATTGATGTATTTTTTTATTTTTTAAATGTATTTAAATATGTAAAAAATTATGAAAAAAAAAAAAAATTTTGCACTAGGCGGTAAGCCCATCGGTCAACCTGGGGCGGCAGACTAGCTGTGCACCCATTTGCACTAAGAATAGTCCTGATAGGACAATCATCGTGCAATTTACTTCCAGATGAGAGCTGACTCCTACTCAACTAAAATATTCAAATTTCGATATTTAAGAATCAGACTTTATTTAGCAGCCTAGAATTATTCCACAATGGGTTTAATTGGGATAATCAATCAGGAACATTTCTGAGATAATCAGAAAAGAGTACGCTGACAAACATAAATTACACAGCAATTCACAATAGATAATAATATCAGAAAAGGAATTTGAAAGGAGGAGCATTTCAGAAAAACAAAATTAACGCTTAAATATGGAGTTATCTGGAAGAAAGCAAAAATTAGAAAGACTGTTAAAATTTCCCACAACCATCATTAAATTCGATAAATAGAGGATGAATAATGGAGGATGAACAAGACATAAGCCAAAAGTGGCTTGCAATTACTTTATGATAAATCCAGCTATCATTTAAAACTGGTGTATTTTATGATGGTCAATCGTGCCAGATGGACACCCCGCAACATGCTAATAAAAATATTCTAAGGAAATCTTCTGCTAGAATGGATCATACCTTTTCTCTCATGCGTGCACTCCAAGCATCACTTCTACCTGGACGCTGGTCAAGGGTGCTGGGACCAGGTACACCTGCAGCTGGAGCTGGCGGCCTATTGATCAATGGCTGCCTAATCTGTTGCCTTGGGGCAATGAGCTCATCATCACTGTCATATTCTACTGGTCTGTTTGCTGCCCTGACCACGAGCGCCAACAAGAATAGGAGTGCCTGCAAATCCATGGAGAATCCTAATAAAGTAGCCAATTGTCCATCACTTATCATTAATCTCGGAGAGAGAGAGAGAGAGAGAGAGAGAGAGAGAGAGCCACAGACAGACAGATTCAAATCATGTACAAAGATCTCTCCCATCTCAATAATTCCTTGTTAGTTGGTTCCTGGCCAGCAATAGTCAAGATGGCATGCCAGCCCACAGGGCAACTTCAAACAAGATATAGGGGATTCCAATAACAGGCTCTACCAGCACGTCACCAAGCATCTACTGCTCTAGGCAGTTTGTTAAAGTGCCAGGCATGCTGAAGCGCAAAAGCCTCATGTAGGGGTACATTTGAAATCAGATTTCCACCAATTTGCATACTGATTTATTTATTTATCATTTATTATGGCTAAAATAAGATTTTATTGATAGAAGCAAATAGGCATAGTCCAAGTACACAGGAGGTATACAAAGAGAACACTTAGTTACAAGTTAGGGACTAGAAATGGATACTGATTTTGTTTCATACAAATAGTAAAATTGCCATTTGCAAAAGGAAAGACTAGAAAAGGTAAATTCCTGAAATTTAGAAAAAGAAATATTGTCATCCCAAAATTCTTTGCGTCTTTATCTCAGTTGTATTTCCACTTCATCAAATGGAGTCTATATAGACTAAGCCAATATTGTCAACACATGATTTTTGGCACTATGAAAATCATAATTCAAAGAAAAAAAGGCAATCATGTTGTGCTTACCTCCAAAACAACAGCTCCAAGAGCAACCCATTTTATAATTTTCCAGTGCTCTTTCAGAAAGTCATATATCGAGTCAAAATCTCCAGTGCTGTCTGTTGGAATTTCCTACAAATGAACTTGAAACTTATTAGATGACAAAATGCACGATCTTAAATTTCAAACATCAATTAAAAAACACTCACTTCTTCCCAGCTTTTGTCAAAATATATGAAGCCTGCACATCCCAGCTCTACCAAGATCAATAAGATCACCAATACTGAGTACTATCTTGGCCTAAGGAAACCAATAATCACAACAGAAAAATGAGCATTTCGAAAAAGCAGCCTATCAGACATCAGAATTTTTTTATTACATTCCATTATGCATGACATTAGAAGCATGTATGGCTGTGGTGCATACAATGGTTGCTTGCGGTTATTCCTTGATGGACAAACACAGATATAAATCTCTTGCCTTTTTATGAAAAATGAATACTATCAAATATCAAGATAAATGCACGAGTTATTTGGATACACAAGTCATGCAGCATCCATTGCGTGTCACAGCTCCGATACAACCAAAACAAGAGATGACGAAGAGAATAACTCCTATAGCAATAAATAAGTATATGAACCTGCAAATACATTATGCAAATATTTCAGTCAATTGGTTTGAAGCATAGACATGGTCTTTTTTGTCTGAATAGAATTAACATACGAATGTGCATACATCTAGGTATCAATATGACAAAAGAAATTGAATCCAAATTTTTTCTTATAAATTAAATTGATAAAAGCACAACCTTTTCTACATAGCGAATAGATGCAATGGAAGACAACCAGAGACATGTTCACGTGAAATGATTTTTGACCTCTAAAGAATCGACAGAGATAGTCGACAGTAATATTTTTACTAGTAATAACTTAAGATTGCTTATTTCATTATTATTATTATTATTCTTCAATCCAATTTGGCTGTGGGTATTGAGAAATGCATGTTCTACATCACACGAAATCCAATTCCACACTGTGTCTGCATGTGCTTTTGTGTGTCTGTGTATGACAAAAGAAAGGGAGTAACTAAAGGTTTTGGGAATGAATATATAAATATATATGAAGAAGTAGGGACATTCCACTCTCCCCCACTAAAATCAAAAGTCCTAGTCAAAGCCCATGTCCCACTAAGTGCCCCATTGCCTCATGGTGTTAGTAGGTCGGCTCCGATACCATTTGTAATGACCGAAGGAAAAACAAAATCACATTGGGATTACATTGCAAAAGTACTTTTCAAGGTTACAATTTGAGCTTTCTACAATCAGTATTATAAGTCCAGTTTCACCGAGTAAGAAATATATATGGGACTTGATATGATGTACTTTTATGATACTCATTCACCTCTATCATACTTCACCTACCCAAGGTGATATTTAGAGTAGCATTACATTTCGGGCAGCCTCGATATCTTTTCACCATCCAGTAAACAAGTAAAAATCCTCAAGCCTATGAAACATTGGTAAAGAGCAGCCTATATGTATTTTGAAAAGGTATTGGCATTACTTATAAAGAGATTGTACCAATATCTAATGGCTCAAGCCAAGATCAATACTTGCTTCCAGAAATTTAATGCTATAAAAAAAAAATTACACGGGAAGATGTAACAGTTTAAAGGCCAACATAGCAAAGAAGTTTTAAGCACTTGTGAGGCAGATCTTGCAACAGGTTTTCACTCCACAAAAATGAAAATTAAGACCCAAAAAAAAAAAATATTTCTAATAAATTTTTTAAGACATCAATGATAGGAAGTAAGGATCAAACACTACATTAACAATTATGAAGCAAAATTAAACCCATTTCAGATATATTTTGTTTTTTCAGAATGAGGGAGAGGAAGGGAATCTCAAACGTGGCTTTTTTTTTCATGTTTCCTTCATTCCCTCAAAAAATGATATGGAACTCAATAAATTTGAGGTATAAATTATCTGTTCAATCGAAATCAGGCACAAAAACTCAGTTCTGCATTTTCTACCAAGTCACATTTCAAAATAAACAGATAAGGCAGTTTATTCAATGATTTTAACAAAGCCAAAACTATGAACAAATCAGAAACCCAAAACAAATTTTCGCCAAAATGAGCAGCAGCCATACCAAGCTTTCGGCAGGTCACCGAAAATACTACTCGACAGAGAAACACCCATAAGCAGTGGTCGGCCGAGCAGTATCAAGTTTTCATCGCCTCTCACATCTGAGGCCACAAGGGTGTTACTGGTAGATCTTTCGTACTCGACCAGCAAGTAAATCCCATAGCCAACCATGGCTAGACCCACAAGGCTCAACAAGAGGTTAAGAAGCTTCAATAGGCACTCCAAGCACCCTTTGCATGCCATTCTCCACAGCACCTCCAATCCTTTCGATCAAAATCCAAATGGATCTCCACTATTCAACCCAATTGCAAATATCTTCTATACAAATCCGCCGCTTACCCAACGATCAATTACTTGTACGTATAACTACTACAAAATCTGTAAAAATCACATTAGAAATGAGTAATGAATCAATATATTAGAAATTAAACTCCTATTTCTTTATCAGAAAAGCCAAAGAAAGAAGATTGACTAGATTTCAGTAGTTTCAGATTAATCCAAAAAACGAGCCATATACCAACCATTATTAGGCTTAGTCGAGCTTCAATTGTAACAATAATTTATTTATTTTTTTTAAAAGAAGGTTTCAATAGCCAAAAAAAATTCAATTTCAGCTTCCAGATTTCCCCCCTTTTTTTCGCTTTCTGCAAATATTTCAACGAACATTGTGGAACGAAAATCTAACTTAACCCCCGAGCATCCGGATCACGATGAAATGCATGCAAATACCCATTTACTAAAAATAAACTATAGAAGAAAAACGAAAAAAAAAAATATGAAGAATAAATAATTAGATCTGAGAACAAGATAACTTAAATCTTCTTAACCAAAACCAGAAATACGGATAATGAAAAGAGAAGGCGTCTAAATCTTAGAACTTACGGATAGAACCGCTGAGATTTTCGGGTTGCAAGAGAAGCTCCCTTTTCTTTTTCCTTTTCCTCCCGATGATTCTGAAAACACAGAGACAGAGAGAGTCTGGAAATTCGAAGGTGAAAGTGGAACACTAAGGTGGCCCCACATTCTTGTAGCCAGCTGGCACTTGCCTTTAAGCACTTGTATTTTTTACTGCTACGTAACCGATTTGATATCCGAAATTTACATTTATACTCTATTTACAACCCATGCTTAGAGCTTTCATCTAAACGTATTTCTGTGGCTAATTGTGTCAATTCATATCTTCCAGTTTGTCGGTTAGGGCGGCGCCTGATTGACTTCCTTTGATAGGGAATATCTGGCCATGAGCTAAACGACGGCGTACTCAGTTTTTTTAATTTCTGAGTTGAAAGAGAAAAAACGTAAGAACCGATAAAATGCTGAGAAAACCTATTAAACATTGAAATGTAGTATTACTCAAACTTGCTGATGAGAACACTGGTATTGACTTACCCATTGAAATCTTACTAGTCTCTATCATGCCTAATATTTCTTAGGTATCATTATGTTCAGATCACTTTGAGCTACAGTAAAATTATCTTTGGAATCATATTCGGCCAACTACTGAGGTCTCGTTTCGTTACACAGTTCAGATGAGATGAAATAAGATATTTTAAATAATAATAAGATTTTTTAGTTAGATGAGATGAGATAGTTTATAAAAAAATATGTTTTAGTAATGAGACAAGATGAGATATTTTGTAAAAAAAAATATGTTTAGATAATTAGATGAGATGAAATGATCTTAACTTTTTGAAAATTTGATAAAGCGATGGGTCCCACCTATTATTGAAATTTATTTTTAATTATTGGGAAGAAAATATTATGAATATATTAAAAATAAGTAATATCTATTGTTAATTTAAAAACTCATAAATATTGACTTTCTCAAAATATATTTTTTGTAGTTGACTGTGATTATTTCAATATTCTCAAATATAAACGCATTTATATGTTAAACGAAATTATTCTAATTATGATCTATTTATTATACTATATTCTATAAAATTCAAAATATATTTTTCTAATTATATATTACATATAAAATAAAAAATTTTAATAAAAAATTATATATATTAAAAATGTGGTAGTTAGCATTACTATAGTAGTACTATAGAGAGATGAAACTTTGTAGCAGATCAACTATAGCTTTACTATATTGTTACTGCAGCGATGGTTGAAAAATCAGTGAATAGAATTTTATATTCTATAGTTTGGATAGGCAGATAAAAGATGAAGTTGCTACTTATTGTTGCTACTTTTCTGCACTTATTGTTGCTACTTTTCTAGTCTTCTTTCTAAAAACTTCGAAGGAGTTCTTATCTCCTTTCATCCAGCTATCTCAGACTTGATACATCAATTATCTCTGCTTCTAAAGCTTTTCAACAAATGGATATGGATGCTCTGATCCTTCAGACAAAGGCATTATCATGGCATGATCTTCATCTCCAACCTGCCCCAGAGAAAGCCAAAGCAATTTCAGATAAAATCTTGGTAGGAAGGTTAGTTGCAGATCGTCCTTTGAACAAGTATGCTATACATTCCAGCATTAAAGCCTCTTGGAACTTCATCCATAATTTTCTTATTGAAGATATGGATATAAATAAGTTTATCTTCACCTTTAGAACATCTCAAGATAAATTAAGAGTGCTTAACCAAGCTCCATGGAATATTAAAGGCCATTTACTAATTCTGAAGCCATGGTCTCCGGGAGCTACCCTCCAAGAAATCAGTTTAAATCATGCAGTTTTTAATGTACAAATTCATGGTCTACCCTTAGATCATATTACTCTTGATAATGCAATAGACATTGGGAAAGCTCTTGGAAATTTGATCAAAGTGGAGGAAGATCCTCTTTATGGTTTAGCATTCCGAAAGTATATTAGGCTTAAAGTTGAGCTTGATGTCACTAAGCCTCTTCAGCAAGGGTTCAAAATGCCGAGACTCGGCAACCATGAAATTTGGATTGCTATAAAATATGAAAAATTGGCTGACTTTTGTTATGCATGTGGACGGATTGGTCATTCCCAAATCTTTTGTGGGTTCTTAAGCTCAATTCCTACAAGATTATCATTCGGCCCATGGATAAGAGCAGAATTTCAAAGTAATTTTGAGTCTACTCAGAATTTTCATCAAACAAGTGATGGGCAAAATGATGAAGTTGCCCCATTTGCTCATTCCCCTCATTCGGTTTCAACCAAAGGAAAAGGAATACAAAATTTAAATGTAAGCAAGCAGCCGGATATCCCATTACTCAGTACAGACAGTCTTACCAAGCATGGTTTTGAATCAATTCCAGCAAACGATCCGGCATGGCTGCACTTGATCTCTCCTCATTCGAGCTCTGTAAATCTGGAAGATATTTCCACGCCAGCCAACTCAACTACTCTACACAGCTACAGTGACTCTAGCTCATTACTTTCCTCACCAAGAAACTTAAATTCACTCACTGTTCAACCAGCTATCGAATCCAGCAGCTATACCTTGCATCATAGCAAAATATCCCTTCTGTCTTCAAGTCAAGCAGTGCAGGTGGCAGCTGAAGGAAGTGATCGAAGTCAAGCAGTGCAGGTGGCAGCTGAAGGAAGTGATCGGGTACAGGAACAATACTCACTCCTCTCATCTATTGAATCAGCGCAGCACCGACCCCCATGGAAAAC